>SJYQ01000964.1:224612-253409 GCA_006410935.1 Redunca redunca
TTTAAAAATCATATTGACTAGCTTAGGTCTTAATAGTTGGTTGCTGAAATTTTAGTTTTTCTATATCTCTAAGGGTAATAAATTTTATTAGAAATTCTATGGTTTGAATTTCAGTCTGTACTAAACCTAGACTACCATAAATCAGAGGTCTTATTCTCTATACTTTATATATTCAAAGAGGTTTTCTGTCAATTAATAAATTCATCTTAGTATTTATTATTAGAAAATGGAAAAAGCTCAGTATAACTGACAGTAAACTGTTTTCTCTTCTTCAAAGAATTAAAAATATAAAGACTTATAACTCTAAATTTAATTAACAAAGCCAGTCCTTTAGGAGCCAGTGATTGGGCATGGGTAGGTGGAAACTCCATCTGTTGTTCAAAAGCATAAGGTTCTTTGAAGAAAAATAAAGTAAAAGTTTCAAGTGATCCATTCCTAGCAAATTGTGTTTGTCTTCCCGACCCGCTGTAGTTACCAAATCCCGTGTGCTGGGTGGAGGTTTTGACTTAAAGGACAGGAGCATGGGGGCAGATCTAGAGGAGGTTGATGTGAAAGGTAGAGTGGCGAAAGGGTCTTAAAGTAATCCAGGGTGTCTGAGCAATGCAGCTTTGAATTACAAAGCTGTGGGTGATTTCTGTGTGCTGGTTTTACTCATCTATAAGCAAGATTTGATTTCCAGCTTTTTAGTTTTATGTTAACTGTCCAAAAGGGAACCCATCTCAAGTTGTCATTTCTTTACTATCAGATCTGTATGCCGTTCTAGTCTGACGTCACGATGTAACATTACCACCGAATCTGTTCTGTAGTTGAATGGACTTGTCTTTATTTTTAGCTAAACAGATGTGTAGTAACAACTGTTTGTTTTTTTTTAATCAAGTAGTCAAATATTTGAGAAATTCAGTAGTCTGAAATATAAGAACCAGGAAAGAACTAAAACCATCCTCTGAACTTCTAGAATTGATGTCACAGCGTTCATGCACTAAAGAATAAACTTACTTCATGGAGAAGTCTCCCAGTTTGCATGTAGTCTGTCCTCTTGCTTCCCAGTTTAAAGCAAGTTAAACCAAACGGAGGGAAGAGAGGATCAAAAAGAGGAAACTTAAATCTTAAGAGACAGATTTATAAAATCACCAAATTAAAAGGAAAAAGAAACACAAAATCTCAAAATATGTAATAGCCTAAAGCTGTTTAATGAGTGAAGAGACAAGCAGCCATATAGACACTGTGAAGATCTGATAGAATCACTTTTAAAACAAAGATGTGTAATAGCACAAAAATACCAGTCACTATGAACATACAGAAAGGGAAAGTAGAATTTGCCTTCTTAAGGTATATGCTCCCATCTTATTTATGAAACCAGAAAGTGTTGACAGACAGTGTAGGAAGATTTTCATGAAAATATTTTCTGATAGTTTTAACATCTAAGAAAATTAATTTTATTTGTCAAAGAAGTTCAGTTAGGTTGACATGCCAGGAAAATGAAGAATTGCTGTGTAAACCTGTGGGTTTGTCCTTTGCTGTATACATTGCAGAAACATGTCCTATCTCTGAATTTCAAATACAATGCAATTTCTAATATATTACAAACTATGTAGTATTAGGGATGTTAGATAATTTAATTGTGAATGTGCATCTATGTATAGATTTTTAATAAGATAATTGGCATGTTATAATAAGCTTAGTGATATTTAATTATGATTCTTCTTTACTCTAAACCAGGTAATTATAATGAAAGCATTTGATAAGTAAATATAAATAAAAATTAGTTATTTTAATCTGCATCACAGATAAGTAGATCAAATGAGATTATCTTTCCCAAAATCCTTCTAGGGAAGTAAGCAGTAACCAAAGCAGTTTATTTTCTCATATTATATTAAATCTTTCAAGAATGGAATTGTACATCTTTTGTTTTTACAATGGAGGAAATTGTGTGACAATTTTGAAGTGTGTTCTGTAAATTAAACTTCTAGATATTCTTTGAAATTCCATAGTGCCTTTTACTAGTATATGGTAACGTTACACATTATATAATCCCTCATACTACTATTTAACATTTTTGCTTTATTTCTTTCCAGTTTTTGTGTGTGTTTGTGAGAGCAAACTGCTACACAGACAAATCTTCGTTTTTGTTTGTTTTATACAGTTAACACTATAATGTAAGCATCTTCCATTGTTATTTTGTCCAGCTTGTGAATTGCCTGATATACCCAACTATTCTCTTGTTCTTAGACATGTAGGGCTTTCTAGTTTCTCTGTTTTATAAATAACATCATCCTTTTGCATATAACTTTATTATTTTCTTAGGATGCATTTCTAATAGTGGGCTATGAAGGGGCACAGCAGTTTTGAGACTCTTGGAATATATTGCTCATCAGCATCTCTTGACCTTAAAAGTGTTTAGATGAACGATAGGATACACTTAGACTCACTGTTCCATATGTCCAGAAAAACTGATATGACGTCACTCAGGGATTACAGATAGATTTCATCTCCTGTGTCTAAGAGATCTGTAGTGACTGGCTGGAACATTGTGCTACAAGGCCGTAACAGGACCACAGTTAATTGGTGATGTCTTCTCTGTGTGGGAGTGAGGAGTGACAGCCTGAGAGCTAGATATTTGCCCTTTATACACTCCATTTTTTAAAAAATAACAGTAGTAATAATACTTTGCCTTTTGTGAGTTTTTTTTCCCTTTAAAAAAAATTTTTTTATTAGGTATGTATAGTTTTTGTGTTTGTTTCAGGTGTACAGCAAAGTGAATCAGTTTTGCTTATATACCTATATTCACTCTTTTAAGATTCTTTTCCTTACAATTCATTACAGAACATCAAGTAGAGCTCCTTTTGCTATATAGTAGCTGTTTATTAGTTACCTAATTTATATATAGTAGTGTTTCTATGTCGATCCCAGTCTCCCACTTTATCCCTTCTCCATTTTCTTCCTGGTAACTATAAGTTTGTTTTCTACCTCTGTGACTATATTTCTGTTTTGTAGATAAGTTCATTTGTACCCTTTTTATGGATTCCACATAAGCAATAGCATATAATATTAGTCTTTGTGTGTAATTAAAAAAAAATTTTTTTGTGCTGTGAACTACAAAATTGGATAAAAAGCAAAATTCAAGAGAATTTGAGAATTTGTTTTAGTATAAGTTTCACATTAAATTTTAAATTTGGTAATTGTAATCCAAGTACATTCACCACTTTCAGAAAAACTAGTGTAGATGTAACTATAACTGAAGGTTCATTAGAACTTGTTTCAAGTTTTTGTTAAAAATATCTGATTTAATACAAAAATGTTTTGAATTTTTTTTCACTCAGAAGGATTATAGATTACTATACATTTTGCATTGTTCTAAGTCTGTGAAATTCTAATACGTATTTTCCTCATTTGTTTTATATGTGATTGCAAAGAAATATTTAAAATTATTATGACCAAATCCACACTTAAAAAGAAAGTTATCCTGAATCCTTGACATATCCTTAGCAGTAATAGAAATTACAGATGAAAAAAAAAAAAAAAAGAAATTACAGATGAAAAGAACACTAGAACAGTAGACTATCTGGAAAGTAACTTAGCTGTATGAAATTCATAACTAATCTGTAGTATGTTTTCTTGTTATTTTTAGACATTTTTCTAAGTCACCAACGTTATAATTCCTCAAAGAGTACATTATCTGAAAGAAATTTAAATCTCTTATCCAACTCATCTCTTGAATTGCCAGTTTTCTTTCTTTTACTTGTAGCCCTTAACTGTGATCATAGGGGGTTCTTGGGATCATTTCGTCCGCAAGTTAAAAATTATATAAAAATATTCTTCATGTTAACATAACTTATCATTGTTTCAGCACTTCCATCTCAGTTGTTTCTCACACATTGAATTCACACAAAGTTCCTAGTGAGCATATTACAGAATTTCTGAAAAATATTTTCTTCAGATAGTTAACAAGAAATAATCTTATCATTAGCACATAGGAATCATTTTATTTATTAAGAATTCCTTTAGCCTTTGAATTCCCTTTCTTTCCATGTGTGTGTATGTGATTTTTAAAACTCAGATGCTGCTCTTTTGCTTTCTTACATCATTCCAGGCTGTATTAAATAGTGTAACTTAATGCATTGGTATGTACATTTCTCATAGTTTAGAATATTGACTCTTTTACTGTGTTTACCTTTCTAGTTCCCTAATTCCTAATGCTTCACAGCCAAAATGGTATTTTTGCACCTCCATATGATTTTGAAAGTGAAAGTGAAGTCGTGTCCGACTCTTTGCGACCCCATGGACTGTAGCCTACAACGCTCATCCGTCCATGAGATTTTCCAGGCAAGAGTACTGGAGTGGGTTTGCCATTTCCTTCTCCAGAGGATCTTCCCAACCCAGGGATCGAACCTGGGTCTTCCGCATTATAGGCAGATGCTTTACCATCTGAGACACCAGGGAGGTGGACTTTGAAAAAGCAACAACGAGAAACCATTATTCTGACCCTTCAGTTGTTCAGCAGATACCTAACAAGCATCTTCTACATGCTGAGCATCTATGTGAATTCCTGAAAAGTGAGTTTTAAGATCACCTGAAGGAAATAGTTTGAAACAATGAAAGTTAAAAAGGCTTAAGATGAGTGGAGGCTTCTGAAATAGAGAATGCCTTTGTACAAGATACTTTGTTACCACAACCAAAAAGGAGCCAGAATAATTCAGTCTGTACCTCCAGACAGTTTCATTGGCTTTTAGTTCTGATTCCTCAATCCTGCTGTGTGCCTGTGGTCCCTTGCCAGTGCTGAGATAGGTAGAGCTTGGAGGAGTGGATTGTGGAGGAAAAGACTAAGCAAAGGAGAGGTGAGAAGGAAATGAGAGCAAGACGGAATTATCTGGAGATAAAATGGTAATGCCTTACATTGCTAAGACACTTTACAGTTTACAAAGCATACTTTGGTGTTGACTAGATTGTTAGTTTCATGTTACAATGAAGAATTGAAGCCATCTATTGAGCTAGCAAGTGGTAGAAATAATATCTAGATGCCTTAAGTCGGTTGTTGTTATGTAGTTGCTAACTCATGTCCAACTCTGTAGCCCCATGGACTGTAGCCCACCAGGCTCCTCTGTCCCTCCTCTGTCCATGGGGTCTCTGTCCATGGATCTCAAGAATACTGCAGTATTCTTGCCATTTCCTTCTCCAGAGGATCTTCCTGACCCAGGGGTCAAACCTGACCTCGTGTCTCCCACATTGCAGGGGGATTCTTTACCAGTGAGCCACCTTCCTAAGTCTAGTGTTCATTTTATTGCAAACATTTTAGAAACAGTAAGAGAATGGGTAAAATAAAATCAGATAAATTCATATAATGGAATAGCACATAGCCATAGATAGGAACAAGAATGGATGAAAACCAGTAATACCATGCTGAAAGAAGCTTTATACTTATATACACAAAATCTTTGTATAAAGATACAGAATAGACAAAACTGATCACTGAGATGAAGTCATTGGTAACAAATATAATGATGCCTGTAAGTTGTTTTGAGATGCATCAGATATCTAAAATGGATAGAGACATGAATAAGATGAGAGAGTTTATAAAATGCTATTATAGAATCTAATTAGTATANGTATATTGGTGTTCATTATACAAGTCTTTAAGTGTTCATAACAAAATGTTAGAAAAAAGCTGTTCATTACTTTTAGTGGTTTTGAAAATAATATGTGTTAGTAAAAATAAAATTTTTCACAAAGAAAAATACACAGGAAGTAGCAGGAGCTGGTAAAAGACTGGCTGATATGTGAAATATATCTTTGGAACCCATTAAAGGTATCCTTCCATATTGTCTGTGAATGTAACCTCACTTAAAAGTTAAGACTTACCAAACCAGAAGAGTGCTATTGAGTGGAAATTGGGATGAAAGACCCTCCTGGAATGATGTGGTTAGTGTTACACAAATAAAACAATTTATTAAAACTAATGACACTCTGTCTACATTACATTATATAAATTTTACCTTAAAAGTAAAAAGGAACCCGAAAGTAAATATTGAATGCCAGTTAATTATATGCATGAATAAGTGTTTAGGGGTGAAGTATACTGATGCCTAAAAAATGAGTTGAGGATAGGTGATAGTTATGTAAAGGACTTCCCAGGTGGCGCTAGTGGTAAAGAAAAGTGAAAGTGAAGTCACTCAGTCGTGTCTGACTCTTTGTGACCCCATGGACTTGTAGCCTACCAGGCTCCTCCGTCCATGGGATTTTCAAGGCAAGAGTACTGAAGTGGGTTGCCATTTCCTTCTTCAGGGGATCTTCCCGACCCAGGGATCAAACCCGGGTCTCCTGAGTTGTAGGCAGATGCTTTTACTGTTTGAGCCACCAGGAAAGTGGTAAAGAACCCGCCTGCCAATGCTTGAGACGTGGATTCAGTTCTTGGGTTCGGAAGATCCCCTGAAGAAGGGCACAGCAGTTCACTCCAGTATTCTTGTCTCGAGAATCCCATGGACAAAGGAGCTTGGTGGGCTACTGTCCATAGGGTCACCAAGAATCAGACACAACTGAAACAATTTACCATGCACACATGTGATATAAAACAAATTGTAGAATGTTAATTGTGAAGTCTAGTTTATCAGTATATGGGAATTTGCTATATAGTTCTTATAACCTGACGAAGAAGAAGACAAGAGCCTAAGTAAGAGTCCAGGGTATTCAAATAATCGTTTTTTGTAAATATTGAATTCAGTTCAGTTCAGTCGCTCAGTCCTGTCCGACTCTTTGTGACCCCATGAATCGTAGCACGCCAGGCCTCACTGTCCATCACCAACTCCCGGAGTTCACTCAGACTCAAGTCCATTGAGTCGGTGATGCCATCCAGCCATCTCATCGTCTGTTGTCCCCTTCTCCTCCTGCCCCCAATCCCTCCCAGCATCAAAGTCTTTTCCAATGAGTCAACTCTTCGCATGAGGTGGCCAAACTATTGGAGTTTCAGCTTTAGCATAATTCCTTCCAAAGAAATCCCAGGGTTGATCTCCTTCAGAATGGACTGGTTGGATCTCCTTGCAGTCCAAGGGACTCTCAAGAGTCTTCTCCAACACCACAGTTCAAAAGCATCAATTCTTTGGTGCACAGCTTTCTTCACAGTCCAACTCTCACATCCATACATGACCACTGGAAAAACCATAGCCTTGACTAGATCGACCTTAGTTGGGAAAGTAATGTCTCTGCTTTTGAATATGCTATCTAGGTTGGTTATAACTTTTCTTCCAAGAAGTGAACGTCTTTTAATTTCATGGCTGCAGTCACCATCTGCAGTGATTTTGGAGTCCCCAAAAATAAAGTCTGACACTGTTACCACTGTTTCCCCATCTATTTTCCATGAAGTGATGGGACCGGAAGCCATGATCTTCGTTTTCTGAATCTTGAGCTTTAAGCCAACTTTTTCACTCTCCTCTTTCACTTTCGTCAAGAGGCTTTCTAGTTCCTTTTCACTTTCTGCCGTAAGGGTGGTGTCATCTGCATATCTGAGGTTATTGATATTTCTCCCGGCAATCTTGATTCCAGCTTATGTTTCTTTGAGTCCAGCAGTTCTCATGATGTACTTTGCATAGAAGTTAAATAAGCAGGGTGACAATATACAGCCTTGACGTACTCCTTTTCCTATTTGGAACCAGTCTGTTGTTCCATGTCCAGTTCTAACTTGCTTCCTGGCCTGCATACAGAATTCTCAAGAGGCAAAGTTAATTAAGAATTATTGCAGCAGTAAGTAGCAACGAACACACCCAGGGTCCAGATCTTGGTCTCTAATACCACTTCTCACTAAGAGAAACCAGAATTTCTTGAAAACATGGCAGATTACAGATAGAAGAATTGTATCATTGTGAGTTTTAAGAAATTGATGAGTAAACTGAGCTTTTATAGTAGAATATTACTATGCTTAGAAAATAAAAATTCTTAGAGACAAAGGGCCATAATGCATGTATGATTCAGAAAATAATTATGCTCACACATGTGTGTATATATGTATAAAAAGGGGAAAGAGACTACAGATAACAAAGCAAATGAGATAAAATGTTAGCAACAGGTAAATCTGAGTAAAGCATAAATGTGTGTTCCTTACACTATTTTTATTTTTATAACATTTTGTAAGTTTGAAATTACTTTCCCCCAAAGATTAGACAGGAGAGGTGCTGGAAGGAAACCCAGGTGATCTACTTAGCTAGGGACTAATATTTAGTTGGACTAATTTTTTTTTTTTTTCTGCTGAGGGATGTTCCATTGTATGGATATTCTACATCTTATTTATCCATCTCTAGTTGACATTTGGGTTGTTTCCATTTTGAGACTGTTATGCTGTGGAATAATGATTCTGTGAAGAGTTGTGTACACATTTTTGTGTGAATGTACTTTTTATTTCTCTGTGTATATATACCTAAGAGTTGAATTGCTGGGTATGTTTTCACTTCTGTTTACCTTTGAGGAATGGCCAGGCTGTTTTCCAGAGCCTCTGTTCCATTTTAAATTCCCACTGTCAATACATACGAGTTTCCAATTTCATGGCCAACATTTGTTATTATCTGTCTTTTTTTGTTAAAGCATCCTAATAGGGTTAAAGTGGGCCTCTATTTTTAAGCCCTATAAGTATGATTAGGTCTTAGTAATAATGAAATGATCTCTACCCATTTCTAGCAGTGAGCCTCTTTATTAAATATGGAATACATATAATAAGTGGAAATAAGATAACATCAGAGAAATTCTTTTCCCATTTCTTTGTTAGTATTTCAAAATTATTTGGAGAAAATCTCAAGAGAAGAGAGATTGGAGTTTTAAAAGTGTAGAGCTAGAACTCACAGATTTTAAACGCCTGTTATAATCAAATACATATTTAGCATCTAACCCCCTGAGTCTATTGTAACCATTAATACCACTGCCGCTGAAGTCTCTGCAGTGGTTTTGGGTGCCTTCCCTCACCCTCGCCATAGCATGGAGCCCATCATCTGCCTTCTTCTGGGAGCTCAGAGCTTCTGCTAGGATTAGTTCACCACAGTGTAGATTAAACTGGACTACATGAGTTCATCTGAGGTCTAACCACTGATTTTTAACATGGTTTCTATAGGGAAAATACGACATTTTTTTTCTTTCAACCCATCAACTTACAAATGACTGTTTAGAAAACAACTTGATTATAATTTGGTAACTATTTTGTCCATGATGAAAGGCAAAATAAGTTGAAATTATTTAACCTAATGTCAGAAAGGTCATTATGGATTAAAACTTTAATGAAGGATCATTCTCTTTATTCTAATTGGAGTTTTTATATTTTAAAATTGAATATTATTGCCATAAGTAGGAATTGAACAAGTGGGAATTGAATTTATTTATTTATTCATTTTTAGATATTGAAATTATATTTTCCTTCCAGTTTTTTTTTCTTTTTTCATTTTTTAAAAAATTTTTATTTTTACTTTATTTTACTTTACAATACTGTATTGGTTTTGCCATACATTGACATGAATCCTCCACGGGTGTACATGAGTTCCCAATCCTGACCCCCCCTCCCACCTCCCTCCGTATACCATCTCTCTGGGTCATCCCAGTGCAACAGCCCCAAGCATCCTGTATCCTGCATCGAACCTAGACTGGCAATTCATTTCTTACATGATATTATACATGTTTCAATGCCATTCTCCCAAATCATCCCAACNATGGTTGGCAGAAGGTGTTCCTCAGAAACACTGTGCTGATGTATCAGAATAACAGCATGTCCTGGACTTGTTGGTCCCACTTGCCTGAGGAGCCCACCAGCTATGAAGGACTGATGAAGGGTGTTCTTCCTGTGTGAGGCTAATTAGGCTTCTAGGCTCATCATGTTATCTCTACAGAGGTTCCTGGCTATGCCTGAAGTCCAGAGCTTGACTTGAATATTTTCAGTTAACATTCACTTTGTCAGAGGACCATAAACTTCCCCCTAGTTAAATATGAGCTGTCATTTTGGTAATGTCTTTTTGTGTTGAATTCTTACAGCTCTCCACACAAGGGGATGCAAGTCAGGTGATTGGACCTCTTACTGAAGGGCAGAGAAGAAATGTGGCAGTAGTAAATTCACTATATAAGTTGCACCAATCCGTAACAAAGGTAACCTTTATTTTAATTAAGCTCTATTGACTTAATTTCAAGTTCTTTCTTCTTGCCTCGAATTTAGACAGTCATGAATTATTATTTAGTTTTTTGCCAAGGAATACAGTGAAAATGTGATTGTAAACTAAGCTGAGGACTGAACTCTTTCTAAACAATCTTCGATCCTGGCCTTTATTATTTGCCTGTACAGTTAGTTTAAAATACATGAGGTACTCAGGGTTGCTTGATATAGTCAAGTTTATCGAATAATTGATTTAAGGGTAAATTATATGTGTTTTATACCTATAATAACATAATTTGATACCATATGGGTGGTAGCAAATTATAGCAAAGGCAGTAACAATATAAGAACTCATAAGCTCCCTAACATGTCAGAAAGCTTCTATCTTTGCATTTAAAACAGTGATATATAATCTTACAATATATAATCACTGAAGACTACTTGTGAGTAGAAAAAAATTTTGCTATTGTTCTACTAACACCTTTTAAAAAAATGACTGAACTTTGACCTGTTTGCCATGTCTAAGATGAACTATAAACATAACTAAGTATTAGGAAAGCAACATTTTCAACCCCATCTTTGATTCTTGAGTCACTTGTGTTTACTCTACTAATGATTTTCAAAATATTTGGTAAGTAGGGAGATAGTTAGAAGACATGAAGAAGCCAATGGTTAGTTGATATTCCTAAAAACTTGACCTCTAGTATGAGCTTTTATATGCTAGATGGTATTTTAGAATACTTGTAATGACTTACTTGTAAGTATATTTTCCATTTACTTAAATTTCTGAGCAAGTCATTTTTATCAATTAAGGGTTTCCAAACTGTGTATTTGGTATGCTAAACAAAATATATTTTTAAAGAGTTATTAACAGGTAAATGTCAGACAAGTAAATAACAAAAGTAAAAAGAATATATATTTTCCATTTCCTTTCATTATAACTCTACAGACTCATAAGCAATGAAAATTGTACTTATTTAGCCTGATTTAAATGTCTTCATTGATACTTTCAGAATTTTCATAGTGTTGGTATTGGTTTGTAGAAAGGGAAACATTTGACTTGTTAAAAATTATAGTCAACTTAGAAAAGGTGATTTTTTTAAAAAATAAATAAAGATGGCTTTAAACTGATCTTTTCAAGTTTAAACTATATCATTAAGGAAAGCTAGCTTTTAAAATTCTTAATGTTTTAATTATTTTAAGTAGATAATTGTTTATACAGGAAAACATTTTAAAACCTGTCCTACCTACTGCATACTAATGGACTTTTAAAACATGTATGAGATGCTAAAGTAATGATAATGTGAAAACAGTTTTATCATGTTATGATCAAAATTAGTATTTATAAAAATGGGTAATTTACTCAAAATATAACTGGATTTATTCTAGGTGGTTTCCAGTCAGAGCTCATTCCCACCAGCAGCTGAGCAAACTATAATTTCAGCCCTAAAGGTAAAAGAATTTAATTTAATCTTTGACTTTGTAGATCAGAGTCAGTTTTAGAATTGTTTGGATGAGTGGGAGATGTCACATTTAAAAATAATTCAGAATCTTCTCCATATGCCAAAAGTAGCATGTTGATGATTATGCTAAAGAGAGAGGCTACTTGTGTGTTTATATTTTCTAGAATTTAAAAATAGACCCTGTTGGTGTCTACAGATTGTGTTCCAGTTATGATAATTGTATCATAAGCAAGAGAAGCAAGAGTCTTATAAATATTCACTGTATCTTAGGGCAGTGCTGCCCGGTATTATCCCAACAAAGCAGTGGTTCTCCATCAAGGCAATTTTGTCCCCTTGGGGCATTGAGCGATATCTGGAAACATTTTTGATCATCATGACCGGGAGCAGGATGCTACTGGCCTCTCGTGCCAGGGATTCTGTCACGCATCGTGCAGTGCACAGTCCCCCATAACACAGAATTACCAGGCCCCACATCTCAGTAATGCCAAGGCTGGGAAACTCTGCTGTGTACCTGTAAGGTATGACATCAGCACACATTCCCACTATTTAATGTACTACCGTAAGTTTTGCCTTGAGAAGAGTAAGAGAAGAAACAGTCAGTCCAAAGCCTTCCTGCAGTGACCCTGCCAAGTACGGACTGAATTGCTTATGTTAACAGTCCTCAGTGAAACAGTTTTGGCCTTGCTTTTTAATTAAATTTCATTAAAAGTCTTTATGGCATAATAAGTGAAGAACAAACAGAATCCTCTGACTCAAAGGGAAAAAGAGAATCTTGAATTTTCCTAAGACTGTAGGAAGCTTACTATGTCACTTTGATTTAGGATGTTATGATGCATAAATGCAACCCAAGAACCAAAAATCTCCATGCTTTTTTATCATTTGATGGAAAAGATATTAAACATACTTTTTTACTTACTACAGAATATAAAGACACATAGTAGTCTTCTCTACCTTGTTGAGATTTTATCCAAAATTAAATGTTATTTTAGGTTCAAAGTTCATCATCTCATATTACCAGCATTAACTCCTGTGTCATCAATTACATAATTAATGATTATACATTTAGAGTCATTTCATTATAACCACCTCAGCTATAAGTAGTTTTAAACACTTTAGGCCAATAGTTCTGATCCATTTATTACTGAGATCATCTTGCACAGATAGTGAATATATTACTAAGTTTATATAAGTTTTTATTGTGTGGGTTTGATATTCTTTATATTGAAATATTTTGCATTGTCGAGACTTCAGTATTTTTGTAATTGTAGTTATTTTAGGTAAGTACTTCCCTTACCAAAAAAGCACTGTTTTCTAAAGAGCTTGTGAAATATAATCTCACATCCTTTCTCAGCTTCCTCTGGCAGTTATCAGTCCTGTACCCATCGTTTCCATGAAGGCTTTCTCCATAATGCTGTCTTCTCTGTTTTATGTTTTCCATGAGTTGGAAACCTCACCTGACTGTAAAGTTCTCTGAGTACACCATCATATTATAATACAGATAGAGGCAGTTTTATTTCCTCCTTTCTGATCTTGATGCCTGCTTTCCATGCTTTTTTCACCTGCTAGAAGACCTAGTACCATGTTGCCTAGAACTGGTGAGAGTGGACTTGTCTGCTTGTTTCTAACGTGGGGAAAAGCACTGAGTATATTTATTTTACTGTTTGAAGTAGGATATGTTCTCAGATGGCTTTTATCAGATTAAACAGTTTCTTTTTTATTCCTGATTTAATGAGATTTTTTAAAGTTATAAGTGGTGTTGTTTCATCAAACAGCCTTTTCTGTATAAAATGATCACATGGTTTTACCTCTTTATTCTGTTAATAAAATACTGAATTTATTTTCAAATATCAAACCAACCTCGATCATGATGTGTTACCCTCTTTATGTATTTCTTTCTGGATTTGATTTACTTAATTTGTATTGAAGATGTTTGTATCTGTAATCATAAGTGATATTGGTATATAGGTTTCTTTTTTGTAATTCTTTGTCTGGTTTTGAAACTGTTTCCTCCTTTTCTATTTTCTGAAAGAATTTGTGTAGAATTTGTATTGTTTTCTCCTTAAATGCTTAATACAGTTCTCCAGTGAAGCCATCTGGGCCTGTAGGTTTTTTTTGTAGAAAGTTTATAATTACAAATTTAATTTGTTTAATAGATAGAGGGCTATTCAGATAATCTGTTTGGTTTTTTTTTTTTTTTTCTGGATTGAGCTTTGATTCTTTGATTCTTTCTTAGGTATTTGTTCATCTAAATTACCTAATTTGTCAGAATAAAGCTGTATATGATATTCTCTAACTGTCTAGTTAAAGCCTATAGGACCTATAGTGATAACCTCTTTTTCTTACTGATGATTTGTGTTCTCTTATCTTTTTAAAATCAGTTTAGTCATGCGTTTACCAATTTCATAATCTTTTTAAAGAAACATCTTTGGGCTTTATTAATTTTCTCTACTGTTTGTCTTTTCTATTTCCCTGATTTTAGATTTTTTTATTTCCTTCTTATTTTGAATTTTCTTTGCCTTTTGTTGTTTGTTTTTTTAGAGACCATATACCATTGATTTTTTAGACCCCCCATCCTCTAGATTTAAAGTTGTAAACTTCCCTCGAACTTTAATTTTGATATGGCATGCTTTTATCTTCATTCATTTTGAAATATTTATTTCCTTTGTGGTTTCTTCTTTGATTCATTTTAAAAATTTCTGATTATTTGTGGTATTTCTAGATATCTTACTGATTTCTTTTTTCTTATCACTTTTTTATTGAAGTATAGTTGATTTGTGACATTGATTTCTGATTTAATTCTGTTATCATCAGGAGACATATTCTGTATGGTTTCAGTCTTTCTAAATTTATTAAGTATTATGGTCTAATATGTGGTCTGTCTTGGTGAATGAACCATATATGCTTGATAAAAACTTGTAATCCTTGGTTGTTTAGTATCATGTTTGTAAATATCCGTTAAGTCAAGTGTGGTGATGTGTTCAGATTTCATGTGCCTCTACTGATATTTTGATAGTGATTCTATCACTTGCTGAAAGATGGGAGTTACAATTTTCCATGATTGTGGACTTGCTTCTATCTCCCTTCCATTCTGTTGATTCTTGACTCTTAAGTTGTGAAGCTATATAACTAATTGTGCTGAGGCTCTGTTCTTAAGTATTTATCATTTTTATATTTTTATGCCTTCTGATGAACTGACCCTTTTGTCATTATGATATATCCTTCTTAGCTTTGTTAATACTTATTGTCATGTATTATTTTATCTGATAATAAATTACTCCAGTCTTTTTATTCTTAATGTTTACAGAAGAAGATGTATCTTCTTTTGTCCATTTACTTTCAACTGCTCTGGGTCTTTAGATCTTAAATGTATTTCTTGTAGAGAGTAGGGTTGGGTCTTGTCTTTTGTCTGTTCCCATAATCTCTGCTTTTGCATTGGAGTGTTTAGTCTGTTAACATAATACAGTTATCAATAAGGTTTTATTTAGGTGTATAGTTTTATTGTTTTTTGTTTGCTGCCTTTGTTTTTTTATTGCCTCTTTTCCTCCTTTTCTGCCGCCTTTTGGATTATTTGATTGTTATTTTTTTGAATTTCACTTAAGTTTATTTCCTAAATCTTTGTCTATATCTCTTTGTGATTTTTTCCCCCATTGTTTTTCTGTGGATATATGCATTCTTAACTTCCCACAGTCTTTTAGAGTTAATATTGTACTGTGTCATGTAAAATCTATAAACTTTGCATTCATTGAAGTACATTTACATCTACTTGCACGGAGTATCCTTTTTTTATTTTAAAATTTCCATGTTGGTTCATTTTTACATTTTAAATCATTCTGTTGAGATTTCCTATTATTTATGATGGGCCTTTTTTCCTTTATCTCATTGAGGTTCCTGCCTGATAACTGTAGAGTGGGTCATTTCAGAATTGGCAGCTATTGATTGTCTTTTCCCTTTAGAATTGATAACATCTCCTCAGTTCAGTTCGGTCGCTCAGTTGTGTCTGACTCTTTGCAACCCCATGGACTGCAGCCCACCAGGCTTCCCTGTCCTTCACCAGCTCCTGGAGCTTGCTCAAACTCATGTCCATCGAGTTGGTGATGCCATCCAACCGTCTCCTAGCTTTTTGTTATTTAGTCATTTTAATATATCGTAGACAATATAAACATTATGTTTTGTAGACTCAGTATTTTTATATATTGCTCCTATAAACATGTTGACCATTTCTTTAGCAGATAAGTAGCTTGTTGAGACTCAAATTGTACACTGTCAGATCTGTAGTTGGCCATGTTGAAGATCTCAGTTCTTTAAGCCTTAGTTGCAAGCCACTTGTTGTTTGCTTTGCACACACATGGTTGAATCAGCTGAAGACTAGTCCTGAGTTCACACATGGAAAAATAGGCTTGTTTCTTCTCTGGCTCTCTCCTCTCTGAAGTTGCCCCCGTACTCTCAGCAGCCCTGGTTGAACCACGGCCCCTTCCCATGTTCCTTTGACCTGAAAGACCTGGGAGGTTTGGTTTGCTTTTTCTCTCAGCACTTTAGCCACCTAGGCTTGCCACTGCCATGACTAGTCACTCTCATTGCAGAGGCACAAAAAGGGAAAACTCACTCTCTTCTGACTGTTACATATTTTCCTCTAAAACTACTTGCTTTTTTTTCCATCTCCAGAAGCCTCCAGTAGGTTTTTTTTTGTTGTTTTTTTTTGGTATTTTTCCACAATTATGTGTAGGAGGATCTGTAGTTAGGCACGCACTCCTTCATACTGTGGAGAAAACTTGCCCTTCCTTCTTGAAATCTCCTGTCTATTTTCACTATATGCCAGGATCTCTTCTTACTTCTCTGCCCAGTGGCAAAGAATAACCAAAAGCTCATTGGAGTCAAATGCACCTAGAAAATCCCAGTTTTTCCACTTGATGGCTTTGGTTTCTTCTTAACTTGACTTTAGTTTCCCTGTCTACAAATTACTTTAAATTCCGCATCAGTAAGTTAGAGATTCTCTTAATTCTTAGAGGAAGGAACAGTTGAGTTTTCAGTGGCATGGTTACCTGTGAAACCCAAAGCACAGTATCCAGCACGTGACATCTACTAAATAAGTACTACTTACCCCTCTTAATCTGTCAAGGGCTCCTCTTCTGCATGACATGAAAATGGTATTCCTTACTCTATGAACTGTCCTCTGGGATCTCAATGACTCATTTGGCTTCATCTTCTCTCTTAAAAGCCAAAGACAACCATATCTAGTTAAAACGTGTTAGAAAGTACAACTGGGAAGCCCTCAGTCCCTGCTGGAGAGCCCATATGGGTTTCCTGGGAAGTCCTTCCAACTTGTGTCCAAAACTGAGCTTAGTATTTCCTCCCTCCATCCCTAAATCAGCGAATTGCTTATGCATTTACACATTCAGTTGATAATGCCACCAAGTCATTAAAGGAGGAAAAAAATCTGAGTGTACCCTTCCGTCTTTCCATTCCGTATTTCTCACATCTGATTCCCAAGTCCTCTGCTCTCCTTTCCCAGTGTCTCTACCTCATCTCATCTCTGTTCCTGCTGTCTCTGATTTGGTTCAGGCACTCACCACTTTGCATCCTACTGTGTCCTCTTGCCTTTAGTCTAATTTATCCAGTCTGCTGTCCCAGCGTGAATTTTCCCAAATTCAGATCTTTAACCACATTTTGTTTTGTTTTTTTCCCGTTGCTTAAAACCCATCGTTGGTTTCCCAGTCCTTTCAGAATATATTCCTGTCTCCTTAGCAGCCTGCACAGAGTACATCTGCTCTGTCTCTCTTCCACATCGGCAGCCACTGCATACTCTGTTAAATTCCTTATAGTTCCCCAAATGTATAACCTTCCCCAGGCTCCTATGCTCTTGACATATGCTCCCCCAGTCTCACACCCTCCCTTCCAGCACATACACTTAGTTTTTAACCTATTTTAACCTTTGAAAATTCAGTTCACGCAACACTTTTTGTTTTTTAATCCTCTAAGTATAATTTGGGTGTCTCTCCCATGTTTCCCTATCAACTTCCCTGGTGGCTCAGATGGTCAAGCGTCTGTCTACTATGCGGGAGACCTGGGTTTGAGCCCTGGGTTGGGAAGATCCCCTGGAAAAGGAAATGGCAATCCACTCCAGTACTATTGCCTGGAAAATCCCATGGACAGAGGAGCCTGGTAGGCTACAGTCTATGGGGTCACAAAGAGTGGGACGCGACTGAGCGACCCGTGTTCCCTAGCTCTCAGAGCTCTGATACCACCACGGCTTATCTGTTGTCGCTGGATTGTGAGCTCCCTGAGGGCACACTGTCTGTGTGCGTACACACAGACACTCTCTCTTTTATCTTGCTTCATTTTCATCCTTTATTTCCGAAAGGAGAGCCGAGTGATTGTGGGGCAGAAGGCTTAGAGAGAAAACACAGAGCCCATGTCTGTGTCAATCCTGTACACATATCTTTACTTTTATCAGCAAATTAAGGCTTGAGATGACATTTAGGAATCTTATGAATAAGGATCCTATTTAACCTTTTTTCATTGATTTCAATTATTTGTATGAGCCAAAGTCATCCATCTTCCTTGTATGTAATCATGATTACATGATTACATATATATTTAAGCATATATAATATACTTAAAATTTAGATTTTGAAAGTTTACTTTCAAAACTTTTGAAAGTTTACTGAGGTCCAGTCATATTTTCACATAAAAACTGTAACTGTGGCCTAGGATCATAACATGACTGATGAGTGTACTTCGCAGTAGAACAGTTTCTCACCTTTGGCACTATTGACATTTTTGACTGGATGGTTCTTTGTCATGGGGGACTGTCTGTTGCATTGTAGGGTGTTTACCAGTGTCTCTGTCCTCTTATTTACTGGATGCTGGAAGCATACCCCTCCCCCACCCCAGCCATGACAATCAGAAATGTCTCTAAACATTGCCAGGTATTCTCGGGGGAGCAAAATTGCCCCCAGTTGAGACTCACTGATGTCAAACACTAAATAGAAATCTGACCCACAGAATGTCTAACTGTTCTGCCCTTTGAGAATCACTAATATATTTATTATATCCAGTTTGGTCTAAAGCATATGATATTGCTCCAGTTTTGAAGAATTACTTTTGGTCTTGCCTCAGTCTTTCCAGAAACTATAAAAAATGTGTTCATATTATCCTTGCTTCATAAGTGATATTACCCTTCTCTTTTCCTTTCTCCAGAGGCTCATTTGAGTGTTAAACATTTTGAAAATATGAGAAAAGTGGGGGAGTTGAAATTTTTTAGTGCCGTGTTCCACATATTTTAAACTTTAAAAACCATTACTGACAGCAGTTATGAGAAGAGCAGACTTCTGTTGGGTTATTATAGTTAAACTGTGTATAGTCTGAATTTGATATAATGTGAAAACTTTTAGTCAAAATGCTTCTCACACCTCAGATTTCTTTGTATTTGATCTGTTTAAATTTTGCCTCCTCTTAACCTTCATTTCAGGCGATCTATGTTCTTATGGGAAATGCTGTGCAACCCTTGCTGACTTCCGTGGGTGACGCCATTGAGGCTATCATCATCACTATGCATCAAGAAGATTTTTCTGGGTAATGACTTCCAGCCAGAGGTTTTGCTAACCTTCATAGCATTTGGTTTTCATTCCCACCTCCACCTCTACTCCCTAAGTCTCTACCATCTGGACCATCTAGAACCTTGTTCCTCTTGTGATGTAGTTGGCCTCCACCCTTATCCTACTTTATTCGTTGTGCACCACTAACTGATTTTTTTCATTCTTTCCTGTCATCATCTGTCTCCTGTTATTCAGATATGGAACCATTAACATCTGTGGGACTCAGCTTGTTATTAATACTTCAGGACATTTGGTACCATCTTGTTTTTGCAATTATATTTTTTCCCTTACTTCTCACAAATAGCCTGTACTTGAGCCTTTGGTGTTGGTATGGTATTCCTTGTATAAAATGTCCTGTCTGTATTGCTCTGCTAGTCTGATTCCTACTCTGGCTTTGAGAGCAAGGTCCTGCCCAGCCCTCTGCAAAAAAATGATTTTCCTTCGTCAGAGTCTTGGTACAGTCTAATGTGGTCATATCACTCCTAAACACTCCATAAACACTGGTATTATTCCATAGCTATTTCATATATGAACTGCTTATCCATATCTATGTGTTTTGAGAATAAAAATCATAGTTCCTAGCTTAGTGTTTACTGAAATCTTTTTAAGTAAAATGGTTTTGACTTAGTGTATTAGAAAACGAGAATTTGAAACAGTTTGCATGTGTTCAAAGTGATTTAAAAAAAACATACTTTAGAACTAAACATTCATATATTTTGTATGTAGATATATATTCTCTATTTCTAGTTTATAGTTAATTTTTATTTTTAATTGCCCTGTTTCTTTATATTCATGTTATTTAATAGAGTGCCTACTTTACTGAATTTCTAGCCACTGGTCAATTTGTTTATGGAAAAATTAATGTGACTATTGCACTGTCTTTTAGTTTTTCAGATCACTTATTATTTCATTAAGAAAGTATCTTTTGAAAGGTGAGGTCAGTCTATTTTTAATAATATGAAGCACAGAATGGTAAAGTGGGTTCTACACAAAAATGCTGTAATATTTGGATACAGGAATATGAAACTACTGATTACCAGTATTTGGAAATAAATGAATTTTGTTCAAATGTGATCTGAAATGTCCCAGTTAGACCAATCATCATTGCCTCTGAAAAGGAAGCAAAACTGAAGTAGTTTTTAAAGGCTTGTTCTAAGAGTGGTTAGATACTTCCTTCAGTAATTGTGTTTATGAGCCACAGCTGGTGCCTGCAGATAACTGATTAGCCATTAAAAGTTGGTTTCCCAAAGAGATATGTTTTTATTAGTTTGCTTAAATACCAGTGAACCAGATTGGTCCTTTATCTGATAGGTTACCCCTAGGAGGACCCTAGGTCCTTGATGTGGTGGACAAATGCCTCAGAGGAGGGGAGAGCACACACAGACCCCAGAATGAGGTGCTACTTCTCAGGCATGCATTTGCTTATAGGCCTTCTGCCTCTGTATATGGGCTCTTATTGCAAAGACCCTGACATTTCTGCTCACCTTTCTGCTGCACTTTATCACTTAAGAACCTCTTACTAAAAACTTTTGACATAACTGGGAAAACTGAGTTTTAGCAATTGCCAGGCAAGTTTTATATTCTAGTAAATTTAAATCAGGCTTCTAATCCACACTGAAAATTGGTGATAACATATTTCAGAATTTTGTCTAATAGAGGATTTTACTTCTATTGACACATATTTATGAAACTTATTTTAGTGAGTTATTTTCTAATCCTCAAGGAAATCATATCACCTGGCCAGATTAAAATTCTTAAAGCAGTCCTCCAGAGTACTACCAAGATAATGACAGTGCTTTTGATAAAGCATAAGAAGGTTAGAAAGAGATGTGGTGCCTTCCCCACCACCCCCAATATAGCCTTTTAGACTGACAAAATCTGAATAAAGATAGGCCATGATGGTCTGAATCTGGCAAAACCAAACCCCATGTGAAGATTGCCATCACCTACTCAGGCTGTCCCTTTGCTCTGTTCCAAGCAGCACTCTGGCCTGTGATTCTGCAAACACCAGTGTTCCACCGGGCCCCTTCCATGGCCTTGCCATAGTTAGGATGCTGTTTCTTACACCCAAAGAAAATCTCTTCCTGCTAGAACCAAGCCTGTTTTCTCTATTTCTATCTGCTTTCTGGAAATGTAAGACCTTCGGTTAGCATTCCACTTACAATAACCATTGTTGTATTTGAAAATAATTAAGTTCACCTCATTCTCTTGCTCTAGGCGTTTGAATCATGTCTGTTGTTCTTCCCTAAACCTTTGCCAGTTTCACTACATCATTCTCAGAATATGATTTATTTTTTGAAAAAGATACAGCATTATACAGCCAGTGATCTCATTGGCTCTCTAATTAATATCAGGTGATTTCTAATTTTGGCATAAGTCTTCTTTCCTATAAATATTGCACATTCTTTTCATATATTCTTTAAAGAGCAATTATAAACACTTATGAATTATAAATAGTATTTCATGGAGCATCAGCTGGCATCATCTGTTGATCCAAATTAAAGCCTTTCCAAACATCTTCTGGGAGGAAAAAATTGCATACCATGTGTATTGTTACATAACCAGTTCCACAGTCAGAATTCTACTATTGGACTGATTGGATTAAATAGCACAAGAGCAGAGATATTTTTGCCAAGAATTTGTTTGGGGAAGGCAGTGTTTTCTGTTGCTACCAAGTGTAAAATCCTGTTTCAGTATCTAATATTGATTTATTCACTAACCAGGCAAACCATGTGAGTGGATGGAGAATTGTAAAGCTGGAAGAGTCCTTGAGAGGTCAGAGTGCATAAGGCATTCAGTGAATCATCCAAGACAGATGGTTGTTGGTTTCATTCTTCATAGTCTTTCAGTAAACAGATTCAAACACTCCTTCAGTCATCTTCCTAGCATCCTAAATCAGTCTTTAAAATACGATTTAAACATTGTATGATGCTTTTTAACTGTTAACAAAAATAAACAATGCCTTTTCTACCATTATGGAAAAAAATACTGCTTAGAAGTGAAATAGCAGGCAGAGAGGGAAAGGAAATGTCCAACAGTGCCTTTTAGTGAACTGGCTGATTTTTTTTTTTTCTTTTGCAGATCATTACCCAGTTCAGGAAAGCCTGATGTTCCCTGTTCTCTCTACATGAAGGAGCTTCAAGGTTTCATTGTCAGAGTTATGAGTGACTACTTTAAACACTTTGAATGCTTGGATTTTGTCTTTGACAACACTGAAGCTATTGCCCAAAGAGCCATTGAACTTTTTATCCGCAACGCCAGTCTCATTAGACCTCTTGGTGAAGGTGGGAAAATGCGACTTGCTGCTGATTTTGCACAGGTAAAAAGGGAAAATATTTCAACCTCAGTATTATCCATTTAAATAAAAGACCATCTGTGTATTATTCAGTGTTTTAAAGAATTGAAACATGAAGAAAAGTAAACCTAAACTTAATAGGTAAAAAAGGAAAGAACTTAAAGGTACTTTCGTACAAGATATTTTTTTACTTTAACAAAAGAATCGTCACTCCTCTTTGATAGTTCAAGGTACATCAAGTAGCTCATTCCACAGTAAAGTAGCATTTCCCATTTTTCATAATATGGGACTTTCTCACGATTTTATTATCCTGCCAGGTCAGTAATGATAAGAATAACTGATTAACCTTGTTGGAAAATAATGAAGAGAATGAAATTTATCCTTCAAAGAGTGGGAAAGGGCAGTCTGCTCTCATGTAAAGAGGAGCTCCAACACATGTGTGGTCCTCCAGGGTCTGCTCGGCATTCCAGGGCAAGTTCTAATCCGTTCACATGTACAGAGGTCCAGGTAGATTGTTTGATCCTCGTCTGTTAAATAAGAATACCTTTCTTATGCACGGCCAGCCTTAAAGTCATTCCACACTATCTGATGTGAATGAAGTAGAGTCACATTAAAATAGTAGAATAATAATCAGCTCTTATAGAAAGGGTTTTTTTCCCTTTGTCCTTTAGACAGACTTTTAAAAAGCCTTATAAATATAGTATCCGAAGCAGATAAGAACTACCTCACAAATCTACTTTCATTAAAAAAAAATTAGAAACAAATAATTCGTATTTACATAGCATGTCAAAGGTGAACTCATTTTTTAAGCCTTTGAAAGCTGTTAGCTCTGCTGGTCTAAACAGTAATCCAAATGGATTATTCCCATGGTGTGCCCCCATCCTCCTGTTTATAAAGGTAGACAAGTTGTAATGTCCCTCCTCTATTCCTGTGCGTATCTGGGATCTAGTCTTGGTTCATCATTCCCGCTCCCAGGAAGGAACATGTTGGGTTACTTACACCAGGCAGGGGTTTTAGAGGCTCCTTCACACCCAGCAGTTACAACAAGGTACATATCCTGATGTTTCAAGAACCAGGCTGTCTGCATGTTAACTGGCCTAGAGTTAGTCATTTTCATCCCCATATGATATGCCTGAGACCACTAAGTCAGAGTAAGGAGCTTCCTTTGTGAATATGCCTTTAGTAACCTCAGCGTGGGAATACTTACAAATGTCACCTTTGTGTGGCTCCTTTTACCCTTCCCATTTTTGTCAACTTAGTTCTTAGGCATCTGTACATTTTGTTGCTACAAGTAAACTTCAGCTTAAAGAGAATTATATGTCGTGTCACACTTGTGGGTATGACAAATTTATTGGGGTTACAGGGGTTACAGGCTGATTATCAAATGAAAGCACAGTGATGTACCAAGACCTGCTCATATTTGTTAAAAACACTGTGAGCTGTACCCCAGTGAGTATCTGTTCTTGTTTCCCTCTTTCCTCCTTCATTTTGTTTTTCTTTCCCTGTCCTCTTCTCTCTCCTGGGCTCCCTCCCCCACTGGTTTATTTGCATTCTGCTCCAGCTGGTTCTTGAGTCACTTTCCTGGAGGCAGCACTTCAAGTCCAATTAGAGTGGCAGCCGAGCAGGAGATGGCCGACTTGAGAGTGCTGCGGGAAGAAGGCTTTTTTTTGTTTGTTTTAATGATATATCCCCTTATGAGTCCCAGGAGCTAGAGAGTGCTATCCTGTGACCCTTGCTATGGTAGCCGCAGCCGGCACCTGCTTAAAATGCCTAGCTTCCAGGGGCAGGATTGAGCTTCTACTTTCCTTGAACCACACATTCAGGATTTTATTTGGCATTTCCTTCTTTCTGAAGATGTGTTGCGCATGAATCAGACTTTTTTCCAGGTCCCTTCTCTTAAGATAAATGAAACTCATCAATCATTATTATATACTAACTTATTATGCACCGAGGCCACCTCTGTTTTCCATCTCTTACTCAGTGTTACAGTATGTTTTCCAGCCCTGCAGTGACCCTGGTGGCTGCACCCGCTGTGGGCTGATTCCTTCACTCCTGGACAATGTCCTGCTTCACAACACCCTGCCCCTCACTGTGCAGCTTCTTCTCAGCCCTGCGGGTCGGGTCGTGGGCAGTGGGATGACAGGCACAGGCACTTTGGAAGTTAGTCGTGGGTGTGGCCAGCAGCTTTGGCAAATATTCCAGCTATTGTATCTTCCCCTCTATTTTACAAATATTAAAGTGAGTTTGGGGCTTCATTTCATTTAATGTAGTTTCTTACCACAACTACAATTATGTGATATTCTACCTCAGCTTTTGTACTTGGTTGGAAATACTTTTCTGAGGTGAGTCAAAACACTTAGGTGGCATTACCCTGATATTTATATTCATGACAGGCGTCATAGAAAACCTTTTGGCTGCCTCATTACTGAAAGTTCTATCAACTTGTATTCAAAATTAAACAAAACCATAGCGGCTATTGGAATCAAGAACACACTTATCCTTGATGGGTTTCAAAAAAAGTTCTTGTGATAAAAGTGCCTGCTATTCTGGCATAAATAACAGAAAGAGAAAGAGCTCAGAAGAGAGTAGTTTGGGATTACTGATAATTATTAGTCATCAAGTTCAGTTTGCAAAGGCAGATAGATATATATTTTTAAAGATTTATGTAGGAATCCTAATGTCTCCTCACTGGCACCATTATACAGGTGAAAGAGAAAATGTTTTCAGGGAGCCATCTGGTGGGTGCATGATGAGGAACGTGCCCAGCACATAGCCCCTTAGGAATCAGGTCATGGGCATGAGGTGGTTTCCTCACGGTAATTAATTCCCTGCTGTGACCACATGGTCCCCGGGTTTACACTAATCACACAGCAGTCCTCAGGCACTAGGCTCGTCCAGGCCACTGGGGTTCCGCTGACGCAGAATCTCTCTGGGGACCTGTCCACACTGTCCTTTAAACCACACGTTCCCCTCTGCTCCTCCGTTGTGTTTCTTTCCCAGAGAGAAGGATGGTGTTTTCTTTAAAAAAAAAAAATTACCATTTTATTTATTTACTCTTGGCTGTGCTGGGTCTTTGTTGCTGCACGGGCTTTCCTCTAGTTGTGGCGAGTGGGGGCTTCTCTCTAGTTGCTTGCTGCTCATTGCAGTGGCTCCTCTTATCTCAGAGCACAGGCTATACCGTTTGTGGGCTCAAAAGCTGTGGCTCCCGGGCCCTAGAGCACAGGTTCAGTAGTTGTGGCATGGGCTTCGTTGTTCCTCGGCATGTGGGTTCTTCCCAGATCAGGCATCGAGCCTGTGTCTCCTGCACAGGCACACAAATTCTTAACCACCGAGCCGCCAGGGAATCCCTAGAGGATGACTTTTGATGTTGGCATTAAATTATTTACTCAGTGGCACTCTGAGCAGTTTCTGTTTATTTCTGCTTCCCTTTAAATATATATTTATATCTCTCTTGCTTTTTGCCTGAAAATTATAAATTTAGGGGGAAAATCTGCAAATAATCAAGATTCTAATTCCTGTTGCCTTTCCTTCTGAACAGTGTCAGGGCAGGAATGCCCAGGAATATCTGAAGATCCCCTGTGGTTAGCCAGATGTCCGCGGTGGGCATGGAGCAGCTATGTAATTAGTTAACCGTGCCTGCTGCTAACTGTTTGTTGCCTCCAAACAGGAGAGCTGGAGAGAGGCAGTTGCAGGTGCCGTTTTGTATCGACAGCTAACGGCAGTCACCTCCTCTAAAAGGAACACTTCTGCCCTTCAGAAGCATGGCCTTTATTGTTTAGTGGAACTCTGGCGGAAGAAAATGGTTTTTAGTACCGTAGGGGTCCTTGATGGATGAAAAATTTATGTTAAACATTTAACATTTTGAAATTGTCATATGGCATAGAAATCTCCCGCAGTCATCAGAGATGACACAGCCATTCGAGGTCATATTCTCATACTGTAATTTTCTCCTAGCTGTTTTATTTAACATTCAGTCCTGCTCAAGTACTAAGGCAAAGGTTGTTTGCTGTAATCTTTGAAAATGATAAAGCCCACTGGGGTAACTAAAAAAAAAATTGACAAATTTCAGTGTGTAAAAAACCATTATAAATGCACCTCCACAGAGAAACAGACGGGCATAGGTACATTTTACAAATCACATTTTTACTTTGTGCTCACTGTAAAATAAGTACCACATTCTGTAGGAAACCAGAAACTCCTATCTAAACTAAATAGGTCCCAAGGAACAGCCCATTGCCCACAGTCTTCAGGAACATTGTCTTGAAACTGCTCTCTTTTGTAATGTTGGAAAGAATCTGACTTTTCTTCGTCAGATTTCTCTTTTTATTTACTTACTCTTTTGTGTTTTAGAAAGTTTGCTGACCATGTAAGGTCTCCCTCTAGGACATACAGTACACTCTGTGTCTTCTGTATGCTGAGAGAAAAACCCACCAGTCAGTCGCGAGTCACCCTCAGGACCATCTGAAGAAGGGAAGCTGCTTTGTGATTCTCCCCTGACAGTCAGTTCACACAGTTGATTTCACACTTGTTTGTTGTTTCTCTTAATAATAATCAATATGTGTGTGCGTCTGTGTTTACACACACAGATCTCTCATAAGCTAGATGAGTGAAGATTATAATATTAAATAAATATTTATCCTCTTCAATAAATTTGAGAGCTCCTCAGAGGTAAGACCATCTAATTCATCTTATCTCCATGTCTAGTTTGGTGCCTGATAATTAGTAGGGAGTAAAAAATGTTTCTCAAATGAGTGATTACATCTCCATGGTCTTCCAGAGGCAAGAAGATTTGAATAATTTTTCAGAAAGATGGCCAGCAAGACAGATACCCCATTTTTCATTCATATGTTTTTCTTGAAGAAAGATGTTGATTTACCAGGGAGCAGGCTTTTCTCAGAAATTTTCTAAACTATTCTTTACCAGGGCTCTATTCATAACAAGTATAGTGAAATGGCTTACTATCTGCCATATATGCAAAAACTTTGCATATGCACTTGGTGGATAAAGAACAGGTAACCTAAAACTCCAATTAATGACATTTCCAGTCAAAGGAGGAAAATAAAGAGAAGTAGTACTTGCTGAATTCTTCAGTCAGGAAGCAAATTAATCCACTTAACAATTTAAAAGGGGGAAATTAAAAAAAAATGATAGTAATTGCTGACACTTAATAAGCACTTACTATATGGCGTGCACATAGTGCTTTGTGAAATCATCTATTTTGTTTGCATAATTTTATGATGGGTATTATCTGTGTTTGACAGTTGAGGAACTTGGAACATAAAGAGGTTAAGCCCAGAGCCACACAACTAGTCACTGTAGATCAAAAACTGACACACACGTGCTGCCTCCAGAGTCAGTGCTTTTAATCACTTTTCACCAGCTTGGTGAAAACTGTCATCATTTCTGTTTAATAGAAAAAGACTTGTGATGCTCGCTTGAAGTACAGACACATAGGCAGTCTTGAAAACATTTCTTTTTCTGATTTTTCAATGGAGAAAAAAAGTCTAAACCTTCTCCTCATACACAACAAAAGCTGCTTTTCTATTCTTGAAGGAATTATCTTATGACCTTTTTAGTAAATAAAAGCAAAAGCTATCTAAGTTCTTGCCTTTTAATAAACTTGACATTCAAAACTGCCTTACAGTACAGATCCAATTAAGTTTACTTCAAGCTGCAACTTTCTGTGATGCAAGTGGGTCCCCTGTTCACTTCAAGATTCTGATATAAAAAGCTATGGGATATCTTTTAATATTTCAGATGGAGTTGGCTGTGGGTCCATTCTGCAGAAGAGTATCTGATTTGGGAAAGTCCTATCGAATGCTGAGGTCATTCAGGTGAGGCATAATTCTGTTATCACTGTTAATATAGCCATACCCTATTAGCAGATAAATCCTTTCCTATTCACATTGATCTACATGAAATTACCATTATTCAACCATTTTGTGATATACAACAAACAATGGTATTTTCATATGGTTCATCTTGAAAGTTATCCAAACCAGAAATTTATAATGTTATATTCAATAAGGTGTGTGTGTGTTGCAGTTCACAAGATTGAGCTGTTAAATTTTTTATTATGCTCTTCCTAGGGGAATTTTTTAAATTCTCCATTCTTACAGAAATATATTGAATAATACCAGGCAGTTCATAACTATATAGACTTCTTTTTCTGAAAGTGTTATTGATTCATTTATCATTTCCAACCCAGTCTACTTCTAAAAAGGTTATAGGTTGCATGCCATTAAAAAAACAAAAACAAACTATTAGATAGAGTATTTGAAGAACCAAGTTTAGTGTTGAAATGCAGAGAATGACTGTAAATGTTAAGGTAACCAT
>SJYQ01000966.1:1109-36004 GCA_006410935.1 Redunca redunca
AAAATTGCCTAAATAGCTTTGTAAATCAGCTATAGTCTAATAAAAAATTTTCATAAAGTTGTAAGCCAAAAAAGATACAATATTCTTTGTAAGCTATTTAGCAAACTTATTCACTCTCTTTACTACATGTATTTTCAATTTCTTATCCTTTTTTAATATTTTAAAGTAATTTTATGCATATAATTAGTGGTCCAAACCATTCACTGTTGCAGCGTCTTTCTTTTGCAATGAAAATTATGCTTTAGTGTCTCAACATAGAAAGTGCATGACATTCTCTACCCTAAGTTGTGTGGATTGTTTGCAGCTGGATCTTCAGATATTAACAGGCAGTCCAGGTTGACCCCCCTTTTTGTCACACTGGTCACCTGGGTGGTCACCACAATGGCCATTCAGCCATGTGCCAGTGCAGGGACACCAGAAGGGACACTGAGCTAGGTATTTGCTGGTCGGCCTCTCAAAGGTTGAGGCCAAGGAGTAAATGGATCTTAGCTGAATAATAATGAAGTGAAGCCATGCTCTGGTACTGCCTACTCCATCTGAAAAATGGAAGTCTTCATACCATGTTTAGCGTGCGTTTGGATACAGTGCCACTTTCGTCCAGAGCTTTGTCTGTAGGTGGCAACGACTGGTCTTTCTGTTGGATCTAGGGTTTGGTATTTTGTCTTTTGCTATCTGTTCCTCAGTGTGTGCTCTGGTACACACTTGCCTACGTGGTACTCTGCTCTGCACTCTGTCTTCAGCCTATGTCTACCTGGTCATTCCCCTGCATCCCACTAGGGGGCAGGGCTGACACACCCACATGATTCCACTTCTGCTTTTCTCGCTGGAGACACTTCTGAGGGAATCTGCCTTTAAGGTTAGGCTTCTTCTTAATTAAATTAATTAAACTGAGTGTCTTTGGGAAAAATCCTGGGAGTGATCTGTGATTCAGATTTGTCAGCAGTAGGTCAGGTCTGCGTTCCTTGCTGGGCTGTGCAATGTGAATGACTCCTTCATGCCTGGGTCAGACCTGTGTCTTCATGCCTGTGTCTTGTCTCCTCAGACTACTGCCCTTTGACTCCAAGTTCCAATTAATTCATTAGCTCCTGCTGCTAAGTCGCTTCAGTCGTGTCTGACTCTGTGCGATCCCATAGATGGCAACCCACTAGGCTCTGGCGTCCCTGGGATTCTCCAGGCAAGAACACTAGAGTGGGTTGCCATTTCCTTCTCCAATGCATGAAAGTGAAAAGTGAAAGTGAAGTCGCTCAGTCGTGTCTGACTCTTTTCGACCCCGTGGACTGAAGCCTACCAGGCTCCTCCGTCCATGGGATTTTCCAGGCAAGAATACTGGAGTGGGTTACCATTGCCTTCTCCGATTCATTAGCTCAGTTCAGTTCAGTTCAGTCACACAGTCGTGTCTGACTCTTTGCGACCCCATGAATTGCAGCACAGCAGGCCTCCCTGTCCATCTCCAACTCCTGGAGTTCACCCAAACTCCTGTCCATCGAGTTGGTGATGCCATCCAGCCATCTCATCCTCTGTCGTCCTCTTCTCCTTCTGCCCCCAATCCCTCCCAGCATCAGAGTCTTTTCCAATGAGTCAACTCTTCGCATGAGGTGGCCATAGTATTGGAGTTTCAGCTTTAGCATCAGTCCTTCCAAAGAACACTCAGGACTGATCTCCTTTAGAATGGACTGGTTGGATTTCCTTGCAGTCCAAGGGACTCAAGAGTCTTCTCCAGCACCACAGTTCAAAAGCATCAATTCTGCATTCAGCTTTCTTTATAGTCCAACTCTAACATCCATACATGACCACTGGGAAAACCATAGCCTTGACTAGACGGACCTTTGTTGGCAAAGTAATGTCTCTGCTTTTGAATATGCTGTCTAGGTTGGTCATAACTTTCCTTCCAAGGAGTAAGCGTTTTTTAATTTCATGGCTGCAATCACCATCTGCAATGATTTTGGAGCCCCCCAAAATAAAGTCAGACAGTTTCCACTGTTTCCCCATCTATTTCCCATGAAGTGATGGGACCAGATGCCATGATCTTCGTTTTCTGAATGTTGAGCTTTAAGCCACCTTTTTCACTCCCTTCTTTCACTTTCATCAAGAGGGTTTTTAGTTCTTCACTTTCTGCCATAAGGGTGGTGTCATCTGCATATCTGAGGTGATTGATATTTCTCCCACCAATCTTGATTCCAGCTTGTGCTTCTTCCAGTCCAGCATTTCTCATGATGTACTCTGCATATAAGTTAAATAAGCAGGGTGACGATATACAGCCTTGACGTACTCCGTTTTCTATTTGGAACCAGTCTGTTTTTCCATGTCCAGTTCTAACTGTTGCTTCCTGACCTGCATATAGGTTTCTCAAGAGGCAGGTCAGGTGGTCTGGTATTCCCATCTCTTTCAGAATTTTCCACAGTTTATTGTGATCCACACAGTCAAAGGCTTTGGCATAGTCAATAAAGCAGAAATATATGTTTTTCTGGAACTCTCTTGCTTTTTCCATGATCCAGCGGATGTTGGTAATTTGATCTCTGGTTCCTCTGCCTTTTCTAAAACCAGCTTGAACATCTGGAAGTTCACAGTTTACATATTGCTGAAGCCTGGCTTGAAGAATTTTGAGCATTACTTTATTAGTGTGTGAGATGAGTGCAATTGCGTGGTAGTTTGAGCATTCTTTGGCATTGCCTTTCTTTGGGATTGGAATGAAAACTGACCTTTTCCAGTTCTGTGGCCATTGAGTTTTCCAGATTTGCTGGATTCATTAGCTAGTGAATAATAAATAAATCTTTATGAACCCGTTTCCCCTAGCTGGAACGTTACTGGCAAGTACATGCTTTCTGCTTGTCTCTTCCCTCTGCTTCCCTGTTGGAGCTGATGGCCTTTTTGATCATAGTTATCCATTTAAGAAGCTTTATCTCCTGTGCCCATTGATGCCTGAACAATGTAATATCTCATTTTCCTTGAGTTTAAATTACAAAAGAAATATTATATATTATCTTCTAAGAATTGTCTTTTGACTCAGCACTGTTTCTAAGATTTACCCTTTCAGGACATGTTCACTCAGGTGCAACTAAGGAGTATAATTTCACTGTGTACGTTTATTACAGCCCATGTACTCATTCTTCTGCCTTTGGGCCAAGTGCTTGGATTGTTTCCACATTTTTGCTGTACAAACAAGACTGATGTGAACTTTCTTGTATATGTCTCCAGGGACGCATGTAAGAATTTCTCTTTAGAATTTTTGGGTTGAAGTTAAGTGAAACTAGATGATGCCATATTGTTTTCCCAAGTGATTGTACCATTTTACACACCATCCCCCCAAGTGGTATATAAGAAATCCTATTTATCTACATTCTTTCCAACACTTGGTTCAATCAGAAGTTTTTTTTTTTTTGGCTGCACTGAGCCTTGTTACGTGAACTGTGAACTTCCAGATGTTCAAGCTGGTTTTAGAAAAGGCAGAGGAACCAGAGATCAAATTGCCAACATCCACTGGATCATGGAAAGAGCAAGAGAGTTCCAGAAAAACATATATTTCTGCTTTATTGACTATGCTTTATTGACTTTGTGGATCACAGTAAACTGGAAAATTCTGACAGAGATGGGAATACCAGACCACCTGACCTGCCTCTTGAGAAACCTATATGCAGGTCAGGAAGCAACAGTTAGAACTGGACATGGAAAAACAGACTGGTTCCAAATAGGAAAAAGAGTACGTCAAGGCTGTATATTGTCACCCTGCTTATTTAACTTATATGCAGAGTACATCATGAGAAACGCTGGACTGGAAGAAACACAAGCTGGAATCAAGATTGCTGGGAGAAATATCTCAGATATGCAGATGACACCACCCTTATGGCAGAAAGTGAAAGAACTAAAGAGCCTCTTGATGAAAGTGAAAGATGAGAGTGAAAAAGTTGGCTTAAAGCTCAACATTTAGAAAACTAAGATCACAGCATCCGGTCTCATCACTTCATGGCAAATAGACGGGGAAACAGTGGCAACAGTGGCATTACTTTATTATTCTGGGCTCCAAAATCACTGCAGTTGGTGATTGCAACCATGCAATTAAAAGACGCTTACTCCTTGGAAGGAAAGTTATGACCAACCTAGACAGCATATTCAAAAGCAGAGATATTACCTTGCCAACAAAGGTCTGTCTAGTCAAAGCTATGGTTTTTCCAGTGGTCATGGATGGATGTGAGAGTTGGACTATAAAGAAAGGTGAATGCAGAAGAACTGATGCTTTTGAACTGTGGTGCTGGAGAAGACTCTTGAGAGTCCCTTGGACTGCAAAGAGATCCAACCAGTCCATCCTAAAGGAGATCAGTCCTGGGTGTTCATTGGAAGGACTGATGTTGAAGCTGAAACTCCAATACTTCGGCCACCTGATGCGAAGAGCTGACTCATTGGAAAAGACCCTGATGCTGGGAGGGACTGGGGGCAGGAGGAGAAGGGGATGACAGGATGAGATGGCTGGATGGCATCATCGACTCGATGGACGTGGGTTTGGTGCAATTCATGGGGTCACAAAGCGTCGGACACGACTGGGCGACTGAGCTGAACGGAAGCGAGCCCTTGTTGTGGTGCACAGGCTTTCCCCAGTGTGCAGTGCTGGCTCTAGAGCACAGGCTCAGTAGTTGCGTCATACGGGCTGAGTTGCCCTGTGGTGTGGGGGATCTTCCCTGACCAGAGATTGAACCTGTGTCCCCTGCATTGGAAGGTATATTCTTAACCACTGGACCACCAGGGGAGTCCTCAGAATTCTTACCCGATTCCAGTTGAATAGTGTAAAATGGTATCTCATTATGGTCAAGGTTTGCAATTCTCTGACCACTAGTGACCACTTAACTCTTTATAAAACTTCAAATTGTGGAACTCTACATTTTTTCCAGTCCTTACTTGGATTCAGCTATACAGATTTGCTCAGAGTCCTTTGCACACTCTTCCCACATGTTCCTCCCCCAACCATTGGGCTTCTTTGCACATCACCTGCCTTGCCCCAAGATGTCCTTTATTTTACACCATACCCTTTCCTTCATAATAAACTCAGATCCAGACCCACTTTCCCCACAAAACTTGCCCTTGTGAACATCAGGGAATTTAGGTCACTTCATTTAAACACTGAGTCCTAATGGGCCTTTCAGCCAGTGGCTAAAGTGCAGATGGGTGCAAGGCATTTAGCTACGTTTATTAATAACCTTAGGGGGAGTTCCCTGGTGGTTCCCCATGAAGGGGCCTGGGTTCAGTCCTGGTCAGGGAACTAGATCCTGTCTACTGCAACTAAGAGATACCTCATGCTACACAGCTAAGATCCACCACAGCCAAATAAATGTTTTAAACCAAACCTTTAACTTTGTACACTGTGACCTTGTAATTAAATTTCTAAGAATCTCTCCCAAATACTGATTTAGTGACTGGTTGTATCTGATGATCAGGTAAGTTAGAAAGCCACAGACTTATTTGCACCAGGATAGGGAAATGATCAGAGTTGGACACGACTGAAGCAACTTAGCAGCAGCAGCAGCAGCAGCAGCAGGGAAATGATGGTCATGAGTTTGCACAAGCTCTGCAAGATAAAGAACAGGGAAGTCTGGTGTGCTGCAAGCAGTCCATAGTGTTGCAAAGAGTTGGACACGACTGAGCGACTGAACAACAGCAAGGGGAACGACTGAGCAAACAGTATGGGTTGTGGCCTCAGCTTAGACTCTGGGCAGGCCTGAGCCCTGAGCTGCCGGCAAAGCTGAAGCCCTTTCAGCAGAACTCCGTGAGATGAAAAGGCAGGAGGCAGTGGGAGGCCTGGGCGTGGATCCCACTTCCTTGTCAAGTCTGCTTGTAGACACGAAGGAATCTTTGTGCATGGATCGCTGTGTTGGGCAGTGTCCTGCAAACACCCGTGTGTACTCTGGGCAGGTACAGACAGGCTGTGGTGCTTGGGACCTGTTGTGAGACTCCTGAGATTCCAAGCATACCTGGAGAGGATGCACAGGTAGCTGAAGTCTGTGCTGTCTGGAGGAAGTGGGTTCTGGTTCACATGACCTCATTTACAGCTGTGGTTTTGTTGCATCTGTGACCTATGGTTTGAGGAAAAATCAGATAGGTAGAGAAAGGTTTTATACCTAAAGATATTTCCTGTATTTTTTTTTTTTTGTAATGGTAAATAATTGATAACAACCAGATTATTCCACAGTGTTTGTTGCTATATTAGGAATCATTGTGAAATGGTTGATGATGTACTGCTTTTTCTATCTCATGTTACAACAAGAATTTTCCCAAGTCATTTTAAGTGCTTTACAAATTTTCTTGTGTGCTGATATAGCAACAAAATTACAGGCCTCTGTCAGTGACCCGTGACCATGGAAGGGGAAAAGGAGAAAGCCCAGGGCAGAAAAGAATGTGTGATAAAGTTTATTATGTGACTGTGCACACATGGGTGTGGTGTTTGGGTTCCAGGTTCCCAAGGACATTTGCCAGTCACTCAGCCAGCACTGACTGGCAAATGTCCTTGGGAACCGAAACACCATGCCCATGTGTGCACAGTCACATAATAAACTTTATCACACATTAATCCCAAGGGTAGAAGAGCCTGGTAGGCTGCAGTCCATAGGGTCATGAAGAATCAGACACAACTGAGTGATTTCACTTTCCCTTTTCACTTTCATACACTGGAAAAGGAAATGGCAACCCACTCCAGTGTTCTTGCCTGGAGAATCCCAGGGACGGCGGAGCCTGGTGGGCTGCCATCTGTGGGGTCGCACAGAGTCAGACATGACTGAAGCAACTTAGCAGCAGCAGCAGCTGGCTGAGTGTCAGCATTTCTTGGTGGAGCCTGTTGAGAAGAGTATATACTGTGTGTGTGTGTGTGTTGTCTAAGAAAACTCAATAGACTGAGGACCTGCTATTGACTTGCTCCTCCGTTGATGGTGTCATCCCAGCTGAGATGATCGTGGGAGAGGTGTGCTGGGGAGCACCCCTGGGAAGACACCAGGGCAGGGGGCAGGGAGAAGTGAGCACAGCAGGGTGGGCACAGGGGGGACTTGAACTGCCAGACTCTGCAACAGAGGCCTCAGCTGATCCTGAGGGGAACTCGGGACTGGGTGACCCTTCAGAGCTATCCCACCTTCAGGCAGGTGGTAAGGCCCTCATGCCCCTCATTGTCCAGCCCCTGGAGAGAGACTGGGCCAGCTGTCTTCACTGGGGTGAATTCCTCAGGGGCCTCAGTGGGGGGCTGTCGACCACCACACCCTTCGGGCTGGGGAAGGGCTTCTGTCCTGCCAGAGTCTGGGTGTTGCCACCTCCCACCACAGGCAACATAGCTGTTCCCACATCAGGGTACAATGAGCCAGGTAGTGGGATGGTCCTTGTACTGCACCCATGGGGCATCAACAGCACCCTGGCTTCCCCACTGAGGAACCAGGACAGGCTTCCTCGGGTCCAGTGTGCAGACAGCCTTCGGGCAGTGGCCCTGATGGCCTCCAGGGATGGTTTGGGCCTAGGACTGAGCAGCAGGGAGACCCAGCTGTATGGCCTGGACCCTTGGTGAATGTGGAGCCGTTTGCCTGAACAGAGAGCCCAGAAGTAGGGGGAGAGGTTGTGGCCGTGGGTCCTGATGAGGAGATAGTGGGGACGAAGGACCACAGGGACGGTGCTCACCAAGTTGTCGTTTCTCGCCCTAGAGCTTTGTGGCTGGTCTTCCCAGACACTGACCCTCTAAGACTGGCTGTTGGAAGTCAAAACTGGTCACACAGATGTTCTTCCTCTTTACAGAGGGCCTCCCAAAGCCAGCTCATGAGAGCACTTCTGGGAAGTGAGGTCAAGCTGTCCTGAAGACGCCTGCAGCAGCTGTCGGTCCAGGGACCTGGGAGCAACCACTGATGTGTACGTGCCGGGACCCCCGCCGGTCCTGGCTGTCTCCACGTTTCTCGGCAGAGCCCATTGAGAAGGATGAGGCAGAGGAAGCCCTAGCCCACCAGCCAAGACCCCGCTTCTTTTTTGTCTGCATAGAAACGCTTTGCTTGTTCACGGGACCCTGAAGCCATGGAGCCGTGCAGTCCATGAGGCCTGCTCTCTTGTGCCTCCACTTCGGCAGCTGTGAAGTGGGGACTGTTGAGTTCCTGAGCACATAGGCTTGTTGGGAAAAATGGGGACTGCTTTAAACCCACGCACCAGGGGCTTCTGCTGGGGAGCAGACATCTGTGGCCCCGCTGGCCCAGATTCCTGGTTCTTGTTGCCCTAGCATGTACACCAGAGCCCTTTCCCCAGGAACTCTGAGAAAGTGGACTCCCTTCCTCTTAAATGACACACCTTGTAGGGTCTCCTGAGCACAGGGTGGGTGGGAGAGGGGAGGTTGGTCGTTAGTGGGTCAAAGAAATGCTCTCTTGGTTTTCCCACATCCATGGAGTTCCCTGTAGCTTGCAGCCTCTAGAGGTGAGTTTAGATGAGGTGGGTCCCCCAAGCTTTCTCTTGATTTCCTCACACCGTGTGGTAGGGCCTGGGTAGGGCGTTTGCACCAGGGTCCGGAATAGATTGTCTGGGAGGGTGCTCTCGGCCCTGACCCCGTGGATGCCCACTGTGACCCAGCGCTGTGTGGCAGCTGCCGGGCAGGGCTCTGAGCTCCCCCAGGTGCTGTCTGTAGTCTTCTCTTCCTCTGCTCTTACTACTGCACAGTTACCAGTTTGACAGCGAGTGATGCCCCTCGTTGTGGCGTGTCTCTTTCCTGGACGATGGAGACTTCAGCTGCTGTTTCACTTTTCAGAGGCTGGTGTTTCTCTCTCATTTCCAATTTGGTTGCAAGCTCCTTAGTGAATTCTTTGTGCCTCTGGGAGTCCTTTGTAGGATTTCATGTCCTCATGAGGGCCGAGAAGAATGTTGGGTGTTTGCTGAGTTCCATGGAAGGCCTTTCTCTCAGTGTCTTCCCTCTGCTCCTTGCAGTCCCGGTCGGTTTACACAACATTGGACAGACATGCTGTCTTAACTCCCTGATCCAGGTGCTTGTTAGAAATGTGGAATTCGCCAAGATACTGAAGAGGTAAGACCATTGTTAAGGCAGATAAATGTGTATATTGTTTTTTGTTTTTGTTTATTCTGTTATTCACAGTTATTTGGACTTTGGGAAGTCTTCTTTCAAAAGCTGCCAGAGAAGAGATCTTGTTTTGTACAATCTGGACTATACATTGTAATCATCTAGGAAGTTTAAAAAAATGTGAAATGCCTTTCCCATCCCAGATATTTGGTTTTACTTGGGGTCTGGATGGGTTTCTAGGGTGGGGCCCAAGCATGGGTACTTTCCAGAAAACTCCCCAGATGATTCTAAAATGCAGGCAAACTGAGAACCACTGATTTGGTTAAAAGGAAGCTGGGGTAGTATCAGTGGGCGGGTCCATGAGTCTGTTGATTTTTCTCAAACAGCACACACACACACACACACAGTATATACACACACAGTACACACACTGTGAAAACCCTTCTTCTCAGTGGGTTCTGCCAAGAAGTGTTGAGGCTCAGCCAGCAGTGACTGAATGGAACACCCTGCCAATGTGTGCATATTCACATAATACACGTCATCGCTCATTCTTTTCTGCCTTGAGCTTTTTCCTTTTCCCGTTTCATGGACATGGGAGGTTGCCCATAATTAAATAAATCATTGCCAGAATACACTGACCTTCCTTCCTGTGTCCTACCCAGGACTAGACCTTACTTGCTGTTTCCCTTTGAAGGACTTCAGGCTTGGCATGTGCTGTGGACCCAGGACCTATTGCTCTTGCCCTTCATCTTGGTGTGATTCTCGTGCAGGGTGGAGAGAGGGTGCCCCGTCTCGAGAGGACGCTCTATAGCTGATTTGCTGACATGGCTGTCCTCAGCCTTGTCTGTACATTTTAGTCATCTGGGAAATAAAAATTTTGATAAATGGGCCCCACTCCCAGAAATCCTGATGTGGTCCATCTGCAGAGTGGCCCGGACATGGAGATCTTTGAAAGTTCTCCCAGGTAACTCTAGTGTGGCCCTGGCGTTGAAAACAGTGGGGACAGGGAGGTTCGTGGCTCTTCTCACCCGGCAGGATAACGGTACCAGGTGGAGCTGAGGAGCAGAGGAAGAGTGTCCCCTTCCAGCTGCTCTTGCTTCTGGAGAAGATGCAGGACAGCCGGAAGAAGGCGGTGCAGCCCACGGAGCTGGCCTACTGTCTGCAGAAGTACAGCATTCCGCGTAAGACCGTCCTCCTGCTCTGGCTCCTGGCCTGGTGCTCTGAGGGGAAGGGGAGCTCTTGGAAGGGGGAGGGGGAGGGAGCAGAAGAGATGAGAGTGGAGGGAAGGAGGGGCCTGATGGCCCTTGAGTGCACAGGAAGGAAACCCTCCTTGTGTTGGATGCCCGTGTGTGGATCTGAAATACCTTAAACAACCCTCATCTCGCAGGGACAGCATTTGTTTCATTATTCATGTGTTTCTTTCGTACTCACTCTTTTCCTGCCTCTCAGTGGAGTAAGTCAGCCTAGGAGTCTCCTCAAAGCTGGTTCAGCTGCAGGTACAGCATCCTAAAGAAACAGGATAAAGGATTTGTAAGGAGAAACCATGTTCTATGGAAGGAAACTCTTAAATAGCTTAGTCTTTTTAAAAAAAAAAAAAAAACAGACTCAAATGAAATATACATCATATACTATAAATTTAGTCATTTAAAAGTATATAATTCAGAGGTTTTTAGGATTTCACAGAGTTGTGGAATTATCATCACAGTCTAAATTTAGCAAATTTTTATCATCCCCCCAAAGAAATCCTCTACCCATCAATAATTGCTCACCATTCTCCTTTGTCGTCTTCTAGGTTTCATACGTTTAGCTCTTGGATCTAGACCCGTGTTTCATTTAGAGTTAAATTTTGTGAATGGGGTGAGGCAGGGGTCTGGCTTCATTCTTTTGTACGTGGCATCCAGTTGTTTCAGGGCCACTGGCTGAAGGTACTCCTCTCTTGCTCAGCTGGTCTAGTCTCTTTCCTTATTCCAGTGAGCATCCTCTCACTTCAGCCCGGCAAACTCCTCTCAGCCATCCTTGTGAGGCAGGCCTGGTGGCGATGATCTCTTAGCATTTCTCTGTCTGGGGAAGCCTGTGACTCTCCTTCATTTCTGAAGGACAGCGTTCCCGGATAAACTTCTGTTTACCAGCAGTTTCTCCTTTCATCCCTTTGTATATACCTTCCTACTTTCTCGTGGTCTGGAAGGTTTGTGCTGAGAATGTACTGATACCCTTACGAAGCGGGTTCCCTTGCGGATGACAGGCTTCTTTTCTCATACGGCTTTTAAGATCTCTTTGATTAAAAAAAATTATATTTGGTTGCTCTGGGTCTTCGTTGCTTTGCATGGGCCGTTTCTCTAGTTTGGGGGGTGGGGGCTACTTTTCCTTGCGGCCTGTGGGCTTATTGTGGTGGCTCCTGTTGCGGCGCGCTGGCTCTAGGGCACGTGGGCTCAGCAGTTGCAGCTCCCGGGCTCTGTTGCACAGGCTCAGTGTTGTAGCCCATGGGCTTAGTTGCTCTGTGACTTGTGGGATCTTCCCAGACCAGCGCTTGAACCCGAGTCCTATCCACTGCACCACCGGGAATTCCTGTCTTTGACTTTTGACAGTATTATGATGTGTCTTAGAGAACAGCTAGTTGAGAGGAATATGTTTGGGGACCAACAAGCTTCATGAACTTCAATGTCTGAATGTCTCCCCGGATTTGGGACGTCCCAGCCACTGTTTCTTGAGATAACTTTTCTACCCTTTCCCTTCTCGTCTTCTGGGACTCCATCAAGGTGTCGGTTGTTTCCATGCATTGTAAGTTAGGTTGTTGATTTGAGATCTTTCTTGTTTTTTTAACATAAGCATTTGTAGTCTGAGTTTTTCCTCCAGCTTTGCTTTCACTGCATCCCATAAATTTTGGTATGTTGTGTTTTTATTTTCATTTGTCTCTCAATATTCTCTTTTTTTTCTCTTACACAACAAAGTGATTCAATATTTCTATGCATTTCAAAATGAACGCCATAGGTCTAATTACCGTGGGTTACCATGCAAAGATATTACATAACTATTAACTCTGTTCCCCACACTGTACGTTTAATACCTGTGCTTCACTTATTTTGCAGCTGGAAGTTCGTGCCTCTTAATCTCCCTCACATATGTCTCTCCTCTCTCCACTTCACACTGGAGACTGCTCAGGTTCCTTTTCTGTTGTGATTCAGTCGCTCAGTCATACCTGGTTCTTTTGAGACCCCCATGGAGTGTAGCATACCAGGCTTCCCTGTCCTTCGTATCTCCCAGAGTTTGCTCAAACTCATGTCCATTGAGTTGATGATGCTATCCAACCATCTCATCCTCTGTGGCCCCCTTCTCCTCCTGCTCTCAGTCTTTCCCAGCATCAGGGTCTTTTCCAATGAGTCAGCTCTTTGCATCAGGTGGCCAAATTACTGGAGCTTCAGCTTCAGCATCAGCCCTTCCAGTTAGGTTGTTTGTTTTCTTAGTGTTGCGTTTGAAGAGTTTTTTGTATATTTTGTGTCTTTTAAAAATATCTCTTTTGTAAATATTTTCTGTCAATCTGTAGTTTGTTTTCTCATGCTCCTGACAGAGCAGAAATTGTTAATTTTAATGAAGTCCAGCTCATCAGTTCTTTCTTTTATTGATTATACCTTGCTGTCATATCTAAAAAATAATCACCAAACCCAAGGTCGTGTAGATTTAGTCTTATATTATCTTTAGGAGTTTTATTTGTGGTTTTGCATTTTACATTTAGGTCTGTTATCCATTTTATTCACTTTTTTCTCTTTTAGGATATAAGGTCTGTGTCCAGATTGTTTTTTTTCCATGTGAATGTTCAGGTATTTTAGCAACATTTGGTGAAAACGCTGGTTTCTATTGTGAAAGAGCAATTGACAATTGTTTCAGTCAGTTCAGTGGTTCAGTCGCATCTGACTCTTTGTGACCCTATGGACTGCAGCATGCCATCACCAACCCTCGGAACTTACTTAAATTCATGGCCATTGAGTCGGTGACGCCATCCAAGCATCTCATCCTCTGTCTTCTCCTTTTCCTCCTGTCTTCAGTCTTTCCCAAGATCTTTCAATCTTTTGACATTGTTTATTTTGATGTACTTTTGGGCTCTCTCTTCTGTCCCATTGGTCTATTTTTCTATTCTTTTGTAATACCACTTTGTCTTGATAACTGAGGCTCTGTAGTTTGATATTATCTGATTTTATTTGATTTTTTCCTTCAGTACTATGTTGGCTATTCTGAGTCTTCTGCCTCTCCAGGTAAAGTTTGGAATAAGTTTATCAATATTCATGAAATAACTTTCTGGCATCTTGATGGGAGTTGCATGGAGTCCAGAGATCAGGTTAGGAGGAAGAACTGGCATGTTGACAATTTTTAGTCTTTGTATCCATGAACATGGAATATCTCTCCATTAGGTAGGTCTTTTGATTTTATTCATCAGTCTTTGTAGCTTTTCTCATATCGATCTTATACATATTTGGTGAGATTTATATCTAAGTATTTCATTTCATGTGCTCTAATATAAATTATAGTGTGTTTGAAATTTAAAATCTCACTTGTTCATTGCTGATATATAAGAAAGTGATTGACTTCTGTATATTTGCCTTGTAGCCTGCAATCTAACCATAATCACTTATTAGTTCCAGGAGTTTTTGGTTATTTTGCATTTTCTATATGAATGATCATGTCATCTGCAAAGAAGGACATTCTTAAATCTTCCTTTCCAGTCAGTATACCCTTTATTTCCTGTTCTTATCTAATTAGCTAGGGCTTCCAATACAACGCTGAAAAGGAGTGGTGAGAGGGAACTTTCTTGTTTATTTTCCTGATCTTGGAAGAAACACTGCTAGTTTCTCATGATTAAATGTGATGTTAGCTGTAGATTTTTTGAAGATGTTCCTTATCAGTCTTAAGAAGGTTCTGTCAGTTCTTAGTTGGCTGAGAGTTTTTATCATGAATGGGTTTTGGATTTTGGCAGATGATTTACTCTATCTATTAATGGACTCATGTGAATATTCTTTTGAGCCTGTTGATGTCATAGGTTCATGAACTGATTTCCAGTTGAACTAGTCTTGCATGCCTGGGATAAGTCTTGGTTGTGGTGTATAATTCTTTTTACATTTTTGGGATTCTATTTGCTAATATCTTATGGATTTTGAATCTGTGTTCATGTGCGATATTGATCTGTAGTTTTCTTTTATTGGAATGTTTTTGTCTGGCTTGGTATTAGGGTGAAGGTGATCTTACAGAATGAGCTGGGAAGTATTCCCTCTGCTTCTATCTTATGAGGAGATTTTGGGGAATTGGAAGAATTCCTCCCATTAGTGTTTGGTTGAATTCATCAGTGAACCCAGTGGATGCTCTGTTCATTTTTCCTCATTCATTTTTCCTTTCATTCCTCAGGCTGTATAACCTCCGTTGACCTATTTGCAGGTTTGATGATTCCTTTGCCAACTCAGATATGCTCTTGACTACTTCTGGTGAGCACTTCTGTCCTTGTACTCTTCAGTCAGGAATTTCGATTTGGTCTTTTACATATTTTTTTTTCTCTATTGACACTTTTTATTTGGTGAGACATTGTTTTCATTCTTTAGTTATTTTGGGTTTTTGGATGCTTTAGCCCTTTGAACATATAGTAATAACTAATCTGAAGTCTTTGTCTAGTACAATAACATCTGGGGCGTCTCAGTGAGTTTCTAGTGATTGCTTTTTTTCCTGTGTGTGCACCATATTTTTCTGTTTCCCTGAGTGTCTTGTAATTTTTTGTTAGAAACTTGACATTTTAGATAATGTGACAACACTGAACATCAGAAACCCCCACAGTGGGGTCTGTTCTTGTTGTTTTTACTTTGGCTGTTCGTTTAGTCTTTCCAAAACTAATTCTGTAACGTTTATATTCCCTGTAGTATGCGGCCATGGGAGTTTTTATGTGGTTAGCTAAGTGTCAGGTAGTGATGGGCTAGAAATTTCTTTAAATGCTTTGCACTAACAAGTCTTCTAGTCTTTGCCAAGGGGCCCTGTGTGTTGATTGGGTGCATCTTCAAAGCCCAGGCAGTTTATGACGCTTTGAGCCTTCATTTAATACTTGCACAGAACCTTAAAATCAGTCAGATGGAAGAGACTGGGGTCCTTTCGGGTCCTGGGCGTGAAATTGATCTTCCAGATCACCAGGAATATGTCAGAGCCTTTCAAAGTGTGAGGGCTTCCCTGGTGGCTCAGACCGTAAAGCGTCTGTCTGCAGTGCAAGAGACGTGGGTTTGATCCCTGGGTTGGAAAGATCCCGTGGAGAAGGCAACAGCAGTGCACTCCAGTACTCTTGCCTGGAAAATCCCATGGACAGAGGAGCCTCACTCCAATACTCTTGCCTGGAAAATCCCATGGATGGAGGAGCCTGGTAGGCTACAGACCATGGGGTTGCAGAGTCAGACACGACTGAGTGACTTCACTTTCACTTTGAAAGTGTGCAGTGAACATCTTATTCCTTTTAAGATTTTTCCTTTGAGTTTCTGGCCAGGCTTTTCTTTCCTCAGCTGGCATGGTTGCCTTGCTGCTGCTGCTAAGTCGCTTCAGTCGTGTCCGACTCTGTGCGACCCCATAGACGGCAGCCCACCAGGCTCCCCCGTCCCTGGGATTCTCCAGGCAAGAACACTGGAGTGGGTTGCCATTTCCTTCTGCAATGCATGAAAGTGAAAAGTGAAAGGGAAGTCGCTCAGTCACGTCCGACTGCACTGTTTATTGTCACCAAGCATTTCCCACAGATGCCCTGGGAATACTACAGGCTTTTAGCTCTGAGTCAGGTTAAATAACAGCAACCTCCTTTAAATGGGCTTTTCCCTGGAGCTGCTGCAAACAGGTCAGATCATGGGAATACTCCTGGCCAGGGCCTTCCTAGGTGCCCAGTCCAGCCTGTCGCCTCTGGCAACTGCAAGGCTTCTTGTTTTCAAGGCTTCTGCAGAGCATTGAAGAGGGTGTGGGAACCAGCCAAGTTGAGGAAGCTGCAGTTCCTGCTTTACAATTTTTCTTGAATTCCTAAGATTTTTGTAAATTCTTGGTTTTGTTGCTTTTGTGGAGGAGTGGGTTTAGAGAGACCCTCTCTCTGTTGCCCCAGGTATAACTCATGTTTCTCTAGTTTTCCTAACAGTTTGTACACCTGGGAAAGTCTTCTCTAAATTGTGAGTCCATAGATGTGACTACATGGGTACTCACCTTCTGCTAGAATGTAGGTTTCCTGGGGACAGGAACTTTCTCTGGCTTGTGCAGTAACTGCATGTAGCAGCAGTGAAGGAAATTATAGGTTGGGCAGGGCCCTGGTATTTCTCAGATGAATTGGGACTCCTGGTTCTGGAATGAGATGAGGCAGGACGTCTCTGCCTGTCAAAGTGACTTGACCTTCTTCATGTCCTGTGTTGGCTCTGGGGAAGGCAGCCTGCTGAAAGTAATTCTCTGGAGACAGCATCAGTTCAACCTGCTACTAGCCTGTTAATCCCTGTTTTGGGATTATTAACTTGGAATTTGGATTGATTAACCATTCAGCTGGGCTTTCCGGGTGACTCAGATGGTAAAGAATCTGCCTGCAAAGCAGGAGAACCCAGTTCGATCCCTAGGTGGATGATCTAATAAGTAATGCTCACCGATTATGTGGTGGTTATTGAGTTGGCAAAGGAATTAGATTGACAGTCTTTGCCTCCATGGAGCTGACAATTGAGAGGAGAGACAAGCCAAAACAAAATAAAACCCCCAAACACTGAGTACAAATTGTGCTAAGTGTCATAAAGGAAATGGTGTTAACAGGTATGAATACTTAGTCTGGCAGCTGGGGCAGGAGGGCATGACTGGCATCCTGGGCTCTTACCCTGGGAGTTGCTTTTCTCTTTGGCCAGTGTTTGTCCAGCACGACGCTGCCCAGCTCTACCTCACAGTCTGGAACCTGATCAAGGACCAGATCACAGACGTGGACTTGGTAAGTCCTAGAACGGAGAACTCAGAAAGGGAGGATGTCCTTGTGCACATGGAAACCAAGAGGAAACGTGTAGAACCACAGTTGTGCAGGGTGGCCACTGTGACTTCTCTGCACCTTAGTGAGCAGGGGCGGGGGCAGCCACTGTTTCTGGAGCTCTGTGTGGCACCTCCAGCTCTGGACGTGGCTGACCTGCTCACTCAGGCTCTCTCTGCCCCTCTTCCTCCTTCCCCCCACCCCCTCGCCCCACCTTGCAGGTGGCAAGGCTGCAAGCCCTCTACACCATCCGCTTGAAGGAGTCCTTGGCCTGTCTTGAATGTACCTCGGAGATGGGCAGAAACAGCAGCATGCTGGCCCTCCCCCTGTCTGTCTTTGATATGCACTGGAAGCCCCTGAAAACGCTGGTGAGATTCCTCCTGGGGAGTTTGCTATTCCCTGCAGCCCAATGTTGCCAGCGCTCCCTTGCTTCTTTAATGCACCCTTGGCTTTTAAAAACTAATTTCCATTTCCTAACCATGGGTCTGGCTAAGTTCTCCTTTGATTTGCAGGAAAAATAAGTCTCTCCTCCTGCTCCCCTTGTCCTTCCTGCTCCTCAACAAGTAGATCCTCTCTCAGATCCTGGCATGTGCACCATGCGGGCTGATGATAGGGGGACTTGGGGAGAACCCTCATCTGTGGGGAGAGGGGTGACCCCAGGTGGAGTAACCCTGGGTTTCCCTGCTCTCTGGGGCAGGAGGACGCCCTCTACTGTTTCTTCCAGCCCCAGGAGCTGTCCAGCACAGACAAGTTCTTCTGTGGGAGCTGTGGCAGGAAGACTCGCTGGAAGCAGGTACTCGCTGCTGATCAGAGGCTTCCCTGGACCCTGGAGTGGGGCGTGGGGGCCCTTGGGGAGGGGGCACGCTGAAGGAGGAAATCCGCCTGGCTGGGTACAGGATCCTGGGGCTTCTAATGCCCAGAGCTGTGGATGCACTCCTGGGGCCCCATCACTCTGGGGGTGGGGAGGGCACAAGAGCCACACTCAGGCCCACCCTCGCCTGGGCTCAGGGAGCAGACTCCGCAGTCCCCTACAGACCCCTGTGGAGCCCTGGGCTGCTCAAGCCTTCTGTGGGAGACCCAGCAGATTCCGAGGAGGGGTGCTGTTTCACTCCCTTCTTTTTGGGGAGGAAGAACATCCCGTTGGCCCTGGTGCTTCTTGGAATTGACCTGTTTCAAGTGCCTGGGACTCATCTCCATGGTGACTGTGTTTTTTCCAGGTCTTGAAACTGACCCACCTACCCCAAACACTGACCATCCACCTCATGAGATTCTCCATCAGAAACCTGCGGGCAGAAAAAGTCTGCCACTCATTGTATTTTCCCCAAAGTCTGGATCTAACCAAGCTCCTTGAGACAGAGGGAGAGCCCTGCAGTACTGAGGAGCAGGTGAGGGTCCTCGTGCTCCTTACACACACACACGCACACACACACCCTGGCCTCATCAGAGCCCATGTCTTTTGTCTGTCTCCCTCCCCACCCCTATCAGACACCACGTCCTTTGTCTGTCTTCTTCCCCTGAGCTGCCCAGCATCACACACACCAGAGATGCATTTTGGGTTTGGGGCATCATCCTCTCCTCTGTGGCCGAGCTCAGGACACACAGGGAGGAACACTCACCAGTGCTCAGTGTGATTCGTGGAAACATACTCACATATTCAAGAAACACTGATCTTTCAAATAAGGAGTTTAGAGTCTCCTCGGATAACAGCCATGGGGCGGTTAGCTTCACATTCCCACCAGCGTTGCTGTTGGCAGCTGCATTTCTGTTAAGACTCAGAAGACTTTATTTCTAATGGCTGGATTTGTGCTCAGCTATCTCCCAGCACTGACGGAAGGAACCATACTTCAGAACCTTCCTTTCACATAGGATATGCCACAGGTGACCCGCGTCCTGGGTGCCAAGCAGCACCAGCCTTGCTTCCTTCTCCCGACAGATTACACTCACCTTGGGGATAAGAAAGCAGCCAGCACTTGGGGCTAAATTGATTTAGAGTAAAGTTGGATCCAATTGTCTTGAGCTAGCAAGTTGTCGGGAGATTCTGAGAAAAGTGACATGAATGTCTCTCCACAGGTTTAAAATCCTACATTTATTGCCATATATACATGGGTCAATTTCTGGACTGTCTGTTTTGTTCCACTGGGCTGTTTACTATCCATGCTCTAGAACTATGGGTTTGTGTTCTTTTTTGAAAATTGAGGTCTGACCATGTGTTTGAGTGGCTCCTATTATAACAGGGTTTCCTTCCCTGTTCGGGGCATAGGATTCTGTTCTTTCCTTCTAGTTTCTTTATTTCCACTTGCACAGCCTACCTAATGAAGTATCTTAAAGTTCTTTTACCTTGAACAGACGTGTGAGGAATTATATAATGTCTTCTTATCTACCAACAGCCTAAACCGTTGTGTAGACTCTCAACCAGTCTTTCTTTACTTGCACCCCATCCTCTCCCTTCTCCAAACCTCTACTGGGTTATTTTGAAGCAAATCTCAGATGCCATGCATGTTCTTTGCAAGTATTTTATTATGTCTCTCTAGGGCTTTCACTTTCCTGCATTGGAGAAGGAAATGGCAACCCACTCCAGTGTTCTTGCCTGGAGAATCCCAGGGATGGGGGAGCCTAGCGGGCTGCCTACCGTCTATGGGGTCGCACAGAGTCGGACACGACTGAAGTGACTTAGCAGCAGCAGCAGGGCTTCCTTGGTGGCTCAGATGGTAAAGAGTCCACCTTCAATGCTGGAGACCTGGGTTCAATCCCGGAGACCTGGGTTCAATCCCTGGATCCCCTGGAGGAGGGCATGACCACCCACTGCAGTATTCTTGCCTGGAGAATCCCCATGGACCGAGTAGCCTGGCAGGCTACAGTCCATGAGGTCTCTAAGAGTCGGACATGACTGAGCGCCTAAGCGCACAGCACGTGTCTCTCTAAAGAAGAAGCACATTTTTTCCAAACGTGACCAGCTCCGTCTCATGATTATGTAATATCCTCTAATAAGTCAGTATGTGGATCTCCTTGACTGTCCTGTAAGATGTTTGCTGTGTTTGAATCTAGATCCACATAAGGTCCACACTTGCATTTGCCTCGGTTTGGTCCCTCCCTCCCTTGGCCTTTCTTTCTTCCGTAGGTTCTGTTTCTTTGTTGTTCTCTGTCCTTTTCTTTTCCTTGAGATGCATTTGTGTGAAGGGTTTTGTGTACACCCAGATTTGGCTGGTGGTCTTGTCTGGCGCTTTCCTCTCTCCTTGTATTTCCTGTAAACTGATAGTTCCATCCAGAGTTTGCCCCAGCGTAATGTTAAAAACCCAGCGTAATGTCCTCACGTGAGAACAGAGAATGATTTGAGCCCTCCCTTTTAGGGACCAAGCTTCGTTTTGTCGACTAAAAAATATAGTTACAACCTGAAAGAAGAGAGTTGTTTTATTTGGTGGGAATGTTTAGGACTCAGAGTCCCAGAGACAGTATCTCAGTAGCTCTGAGAAAACTGCTCCAAGGAGGCAGGAGGGCAGTGAACCAGTGAGGTTGCTCAGTCGTGTCCAACTGTTTGCAACCTCATGGACTGTAGCTTACCAGGCTCCTCCACCTCTGGAATTTTCCAGGCAAGAGTACTGGATTGGGTTGCCATTTCCTTCTCCAGGGGATCTTCGTAACCCAGGGATTGAACTCAGATCTCCTACGTTGCAGCCAGATGCTTTACCATCTGAGCCATCAGGGAGTCAGGCTATATACAAGTTTGCAATGGAGGGAGAAGGCAGTCTGAACATCAAAGGTCAGATATGAAGCTAAGGAGTTTGGCATTCTATGTATGGGTGCAAGCCTCTGGGCTTGAATTCACTCCTTTCGTGTGCAGCTCAGCTACCTGAGCACCTCAGCCAATCCTGTTTCTTTGTTTGCCTGGCTTCTTGCACCCCTTCCCCAACAGCAGTCACCGTGGGGTGGCAGCATCTGCTGGATCTCAGTTTTGGGGAGCCCTCATTCACATTTGGAGGCCAGAAATTGCTGGCGGCTGTGACATTTCTTGTTTATTAATAGGCAGAAGATATTTTCATTTCACAGTTTGCACCACCTTCATCCTGTCCCCTTCATAATCCCATTTCAGAGTCTCAGGTAAGGGACATTATTTGACTGTATCGAGAAGAAAAGTACAGTTTTCCTGACTCTTGTGGAGATCTTGCTCAAAATGAAAACTCTCACCGTTATTCCCTTTTCACAGAGAATCGTCTCCTACCTAGTCTTTCTGAGACCAAACGGAGCAGGGTTAATTACCCCAAACCTGGTGACTATGCTGGTCTTTCCCTTACCGTGATGCTGTCTTACTGATTCTTCTCTGCTTCAAATCTGTCTCCTCCAAGCCTCTCTCCTGGAGCTTCTTTCTCTGCTTCTGGATCCTTTCCTGCCCATTTTTATTGGTATTTAGTTTTCGTCGCATTCCTATTTCTTCCCATTGTTCAAATGTCTTCTCATTAGTTCTTATGGTTTCGATCATCTGAAACAGGACTTCCGAGTCCCTGTCCCCTACCCAGGTCTCACTCTTGATCCCCAAACTGGGGTGTCCAACTCTGGCTGAGTCCTGAGAAACTTGCTGTCTTCATCCCCAGACACCTCTGTTCCATGGGTAACTTTATAGCACCAATGTCTTCCTAATTTCCAAGCCAAGAATCTGGGGTTCATCCTTGCAGTGCCCCCTACTTACTCTTTCCCACCGTATCCATCAGTTGCAGAGTGACTTACTGTTTTTCCTTGACTTTGCACAAATCTGTCCCCCACTTCCTCAGTACTGGAGTCAAACGCTGGCACTTCAGAGCCAGGCAGGCTTGGGTGGAGGTCCCGCCTCTTGATGAGCTCTGAATCTGACGTGAGTTACTCTACTCCCTGAGCTCAGATTCCACATCTGCAAAATGAGATTAATGCCGACACCCCATGTACAGGTTCGCTGTGGATATTAAATGAAATAGTGCATATGAATCACATTTGTCTCTAAACATAGAATCCTATTTAGCCATTAGCTCTCATCAGATGCAAAATCCATTTCAGAATGCATCATGTTAGATGAAGGCATACCATATTGTCTTATGAGCCTTGAATGTCTTGTTCTGAAGATGTATTATTATTTTAAACAGTGGACCTCCAGGGAAGTCCCCATAGCATCTTTTTTAAAGATTTTATTTATTTTGACTGTACTGGGTCTTTGTTGCTTTGTGCTGGCTTTCTCTAGTTGTGGAGATCAGGGGCTACTCTTTATTGTGGTGAGGGGGCTTCTCACTGTGGCGGCTTCTCTTGTTGCAGCGCGCAGGCTCTAGAGGCGTGGGCTTCAGTAATCACAGCACCCGGCCTCAGCAGTTGTGGCTTGTGGGTCAGATCTGCAGCATGTGGAATCTTCCCAGACCAGGGATCGAACCTGTGTCCCTTGCATCGGCGGTTGGATTCTTATCCACTGTGCCACCAGGGAAGTCCCTGAAGATGTATTGTTAAGTGAAGTGCAAAGTGTATCCTGCTTCTGATTCTTACACTTCTCATGAAAGGTGTGAAGACAGTTTTCTCTCAGTGGCTAGACATATTTAGGCATATTTTGTACATACAGCGTAGATGTGTGGGTATGTCTGCAGTTAATAAAATTGTCATCACGAGACTACTAAAGGCACTGTAAAATCATAAAAAGCTGTAACTTTTAGCAAAGCAATAAATAATACAAATCTAACAAAGAACCAGAATAATAACGTTTAAGCTTGTTTTGAAGTAGTTCACTTGAGCAAGTATGTCATAAAATATTTGAGTGTGTTGCTAATGGAAATATTCACTTTTCAAATTTTATATATACATTTGTCTGTCACCTATCATATAACAGTTCCAGTATGATATTAATATTATAGCACATAAATTATATATTTATGCTCATTATTTTTCTTACAGCATATGAACCTTAGGTTTCTAAAGAAAAAAATTATAGACTCAGCATCTAGATATGACTTTAATTGGTCAGGAGGAATAAGAAACATTTAATTCACAACGCAAAGTAATTTTTTTCTTTGAGGGTGCTTTATGATGTAATATGTAGAAGAATATTGTATTTGAAAGTGAAAGTTGCTCAGTTGTGTCCGACTCTTTGTGACCCTGGCAAGAATACTGGAGTGGGTAGCTGTTCCCTTCTGCAGGAGATCTTCCTGACCCAGAAACTGGGGTCTCCTGCATTGCAGGTAGATTCTTTACCAGCTGAGCTCCCAGGAAATATTGTATTTAAATCATGGAAAAATAAAATATTAGTTCACTTTTGGGATTAAAAAAAAGCAATGTATGTGAAGACTTAGCCAAATGCTGGAAGTTAGTTGGTAATTATGTTTATAATGCTTGTTGCCATTTCGTGGTGCTTCTTGCGGGTGGTCAGTCTCTCACCATTTCTTCTGCTCTCATCTGTGACTCTGCCTCACTGGGACTCTCAAGCCATTTTCATATCCCTTCACTCTGGTGTTCTCAAACACAAATCTGCTGCTGCTGCTCCTCTGCACAGAGCCTTCCGAGGCTGCCACTGCTGGGATGTTTTCACTCCTGACTTGGCCTCAGTGGCTCCCTGCACCCCTGCCCCATCCCTCAACCTCATCCCCCACCACCATCCCCTGGGGCGTGCTGCCGGACCTCCACAGATCCTTCAGGGTCAGTTTAAGCACATTGTCTCTGGGGAGCTTTCCTCAACTGCTCATTCCTTCTTGTTTTAGGGTAGAGACTGGTTCCCAGATTTATCTGTAAACCTGGTGTGAAACTTGGCTTCACAGCTGTGCTGTAATTAGGTATGAGCATCCTGTGGTCAGAGATGGCCTTCTGGGGCCATGGGTGCACCAGTGCCTGGCAGAGAGGCACTGAGAAGCAGAGGGTCGGAAGAGGAGGTGTGATGGGGGTCCCTTTATCCTTGTGTCCTTCAGCGTGGAGGGCACTATGAGCTCTTTGCTGTGATCGCCCACGTGGGGAATGCTGACTATGGTCACTACTGTGCCTACATCCGGAGTTCTGAAGATGGAGAATGGTTCTGCTTCAACGACTCCAATGTTTGTTGGGTGAGAAGCCTCCTCCCACACTGCCTCTTGCCCTGGGTTCTCCATCTCTAATGGGTTCTGAGCCAGGACTGGAAGGCCATTGCGACCCAGACACACTGAGGTCCTGTTTGCTGTGGCGGGGGGACCTTTGTGAAATTTGAAGCCCTTTACCGCATGGAGCCCCGTCTGGTTCACAGCTCTGCTACAGTCTGCTTAGCTTAGTGTCCCGGTTTCTGGAATTCTCGGCTCAGGGCCCTGCAGGCTTGTGCTCTGGGCTAACCTACGAAGGCAAGAAGCTCTAGAAAGAGTTACAAAATCTGGGCCCAGCATAACCAAGTGTAGACAATGCACTTGGGACTCGGTGTGCCGAGCGCCTATCACTGGGTGGTCGGGCCTGGGAGTAGTCAGACTGGTCTGTCTAGGGGAGCGAGGGCAGCTGGCAGCACCATCACTCTCTGGCCACTTAACCTGGTTTGTCTTTGTCCTTGCAGGTGTCCTGGAAAGACGTCCAGTGTACCTATGGAAATCATAGCTGCCGCTGGTGAGGAGGGCTGGGTGGTGGGTCCCAGGGCACTGGGATGCCCAGCTCACTCAGGGCATCTGTTGCTGTAGGAAAGGGCTGCCACTCACCTTTGGAGGCCCAGAGAATATGCTCAGCCTTGTTTTTCAGCCCCATCCACTGCACTGCTCCTCTCCTAGTTTATTTTTTTAATTTTTTTCATAGGTAAAGGTTGAAATTACATATGTATTTTTAAATTAATTAAAAAAATTTTTGAGTGCTGTGTCTTCGTTGCTTTCTCTAGCTGTGGCGGGTGGGGCTCCTTGTTGCAGGTGTGCAAGCTCCTGAGTGTGGTGGCTTCTCTCATTGCGGAGGACAGGCTCCAGAGCTTGCAGACTCAGCAGTTGTAGTGCACAGGCTTAGCTGCTCCACGGCACGCGGAGCCTTCCCAGACCAGAGATGGAACCTGTGTCCCCTGCACTGGCAGGTGGAGTCTTAACCACTGCACTGCCAGGGAAATCCTCCTCTTGCAGTTTAGACCCAGCAGTGCTAAAGTGTCTGAGGCTCCCAAACATCACACCATCCCTGGCTTTGCACGTGCTGTCCCTTCCCCTAGTTTGTCCCTGAGGCAAACCACCTTCATGCTTCCGTGCTTCTGCGCATGCCCACCTGCCCTGTTATACCTTCCCAGCACCATCCAGGCAGGTTTGCAGGAGCCTCTCAGGTGCTTTCCATCATGTGCTCACCTCCTCACAGCCAGGACCACGCTGCTCGGTCATTGTTCACCTGCATAACATTCTTTCACGTTAAACATGGACTCTTCGGAGGCAAGGATCATTCTTGTCCTTCTCCGTTGTCTGGTATGGAGGCTTGAATTTAGTAAATAACAGTACATATATTGTTGAAAATCAGTAACTACACAGAGGGGAGGCTGGAGAGGAAAAAGCTTGGCAGAGATAAAGCAGAGACTTTCCAAGTTTTTCTGCAGAGCTTCTGGGTTAGAGGTGATATTGCACACTAAGCGTGGTGTGGGACGTGGCCCCAGCCACACGAGTAGGTCTTCACTTGGAAACTGATAAATTGGGTGAAATTTGTGCTTGAAATACTGCTCCCCCTCTGCCCCCGCCACCCCCTGCCCCGCAACCTGCTATTTTTCCTCTTCTCCTTTTCTTCTAAGCATCTCCCTTAGATTCACTCTTAGATACACACTTGGTCACCTTTTGGTTGTCAGTGATCCTCCGTTATTTAGATCAGGGTTTGGCAGACTTTTTCTGTCAAAGGCCAGAGAGCGAATGTTTCCGTTTCTGGGATACACAGTCTGTGTCTCGGCTCCTTGGCTGTGCTTCTGCAACACAAAAGCAGCCACCGGTGGTACATGTAGCGTATGTAGCTTTGTTCCTGTTACATTTACTTAAGTTCATGGGCTTATAGTTTGTCAACCCCTGCTTGAGATGTTAGCTAATAGTTATTTACCCAGGTCCCCAGTTTTGTCTGCTCTGAGCTGATAGATAGAGGAAGACCTGATCCAGTAACCTGGGAAGTTTTCTGACGGGTGTTCCAGCGTGAAGTAATAATGTAGTAATGAACTCTGAGTGTTTCGTCTCAGTGATGCCCTTGCACTTTTTTCCTTTCTAGGCGGGAGACTGCCTATCTCCTGTTTTACATGAAGACTGAGTCCTAAAGGATGTTCCCTAAACCGTCAGAGACCTACAGAGTATCATCTCCCTTTTCTATTCCTGTCTCTGCAGAGTCTTGTAAGAAACTCTGCAGTGAGAGAGGCACCATTTTCAAACTGTTTACATTTTATTTATAATCAGTGGTAATTATTGAAATATTCTAGCAGTGACACTACACAGGTCTGGATCGGTCAGAATGGGTGCCACTGGTGGACTCAAGGCTGGATCAGGTCTGGATTGCTCCTGCTGCACAAGGCAAAGATCCTTTAGCTGGGAGCTGCAGAGTGCGGGTGCTCCCAGGGGAGGAGACCAGGCCGGTGCTGGTAGCAGGAGGCACTTGTGTAACAAAGGGCTGTGGTCAGGAATTATTTCAATATTCTACAGCTGATGTGACTATACTGGTCGGTACTGATTGTATATCATTTCTGTTTATAATAAAAACTTTTAGGGCTTCTCTAGTGGCTCAGTGGTAAAGAATCCACCTGCCAATGCAGGAGACATGGGTTTGATCCCTGATCTGGGAAGATCCCACATGCTGTGAAGCAACTAAGCCTGTGCACCACAACTTGTGATCCTATGCTAGAGTCCAGGAGCCACAAGGATGGAGCTCACGTGCCCCAGACCTTGTGCTCCGAAACAGGAGAAGCCACTGCAGTGAGAAGCCTGTGCACCACAACTAGATAGTAGCCCCCGCGCGCCACAAGAAAAAAGCTCTCGCAGCAACGAAGACCCAGCACAGCCAAAAATTGAAAAGAAAAAATTTTAATGCGTATCAATTACATGAAACTCAAGTGCTTTGTAATTGTTATTCATTTATTTGATAAATATGTATTGATCACCTACTCTGTGAAATGGTATGCCAGACACAGTAATGAATACAATTCTTTCTCTCAAAAAGAACTTTTTAATTTAATGGGGGTTGATTAAAATACATGATACTGAGGATTTATGCTACAGGAATTCAAAGGAAAATAAATGAAAATGCTTCTGCTGTGCGCCCACAGGAGAAGCCTGAAGGCTGGAAGGGGGCTGAGAGTGAGGACAGTTTGTTTACAGGGAGAAGCAGACCCAGTGGCATGGCTCAGGGTTCAAAGACCCTCCACACACCCGGATGGAAGGGAGGTGGGGCTCAGCACGTTGATCTTGATCCAGGCTCAGAAGTTTGGGTCTAACTTAATAAGTAATGAGGATTTCTTTCTTTCTTTCTTTCTTTCTTTTTTTTTTATTCTTTTGGAAAGTGTTCAAAAAGGAAAGGAACACTTAGTGGTGTTTCAGTAAAATGGATGTGCTGGTGACGTGGGTTCAAGACAGGTTGGCAGCATGGGTGGACAGGTGTGCACAGTCCCTGCAGCCATGTCAGAGGAAGAACGTGAATCGTGGGGTGCCCAGGGAAGGGAAACTCTGCACCAACCTGGGAAGAAGTGTGTGGACACCCCTCACCAACAAAGGAAGTGACTCAGTCATTCACGTGTTGAACGACTTGTTCAAGATCTCATATTTTGTAAGTGGCAGAGCTGAAACCTCCAACGTGAGATGAGGGTGATTTATCCTTTTTATTGGCAAGCATTTAGCCACGCGAGAGTAAATTCTCACTGTATAATAGCCACACAGTGTAGTCATGGACAGACCTCTTCCTCAGTGCTAACCGTTGCTAAACAGGTATGTGTCTATTCTTTCTCTACCATCACAGACTATCATAAGGCACGTGGCTGAAAGCCACAGAAGTTGTGCTTTTTCTTGCAGTCTGCAGGCTGGGGTCTGAAATCAAGGTGTCACAGGGTTGGTTTCTCCAGGAGGCTGTGAAGGAGAGTCTGTCCTGCCTTTCTTCTGGCACCTGGTCGTGCCAGCCCTGCTTTCATCCCCTGCATGGACCTGAGTTCCTCTGGCCTCCACCTCCATCTTCATGTGCTATCTACCCTACGTGTGTTAGTCGAGGACACCAGCCAGGGGTTAGGGGCCATCCCAGTGTAGCATGACCTCACCTTCACTTGGCTAATTTCATCATTCTGAGGTTCCAGGTGGGTGGGAATTTTAGGGGGACCCTATTCAGAGTAGTAAAATGTATTGATCCCTCTAGGCCTTATTCTAGGTGTTGGCATGCATATTCACAGATATGAATAATTTTTACATCATGAATTCTACTGGACACATTATTCTGCTCATTGTTTTTTTCTCATAATAGTGTCTTAGGAAAGTTTCCAAGTCTGTATGTAGATGGAAAACATTCTTTTGAATTGTTACATTTATTCCATAAATAGATATACTATATTTTTTCCAATCCCATATTGGTAGATATTTAGGGCATTTCCATTTTTTCACTATTTACAGTGCAGAGTGAATGAGTACCTTTAGATGTGTTTTTGTACATGAGTAAATATTTCTGTAGGTACTGAGGAGTGAAATTATGAATCAAAGAGACTGAAGGGAGAAGTTACATGTAGGCTCCAAGTTAAAGAGAAAGGGTACGAATAGATCATTTTTAATGTCCTGGATTGAAGGAAAAGAAAAAGGAATCAATTGACTTGAGTCTCTGGAAGTAACTGATTTCTACGCTATTTTGTTTCTTCTCCAAAGTGCTCCCTTACTCATCCATATGTCCATTTGTCCAAAAATCAAGGTTCACAGTGATGCCCGGTGCCTGACCTTGTGTGAACTTTCCTGTGATCTTGTTTTGAGGGTTTGAGGTCTGTTGTTATTTCATCCCTATGTACCCCTGCTGGCTGCCACCCCAGACTTCTTCAGCACGTACACCCAATATCTTTGTCCCCTTATGTTTTCCTTAAAAGTAGTACTTTAAGGAATTCCCTGGTGATCCAGTGGTTGGAACTCCACAGGGTGAAGGGCATGGATTCAATCCCCAGTAGCCACCCAGGCCAAGGCCAAGTCCTGCCTACTGGGATGCCCACAATAGTCTGCCCACATGGAGTTCCCATAGACCATAAAGCTCCATTACTGGTGACCAGATGGGAGTGTGTTGTTGGGCCCTGTATGAGGCCACTTCATAACAGGGAAGCATGAGCAACCTGTGTAACATACAAATAAGCACAGAGATTTAGGCAAGATGTGGCAGCAAAGGAATGTCTTCCAAACAATGGAACAAGATAAAATAAGATCTAAGTTAAGTGGAGATGACAGTCCACCCAGTGGATCCCAAGGCCCTAATCATAAAGATGCTCAGTGATCTTTGGAGAAGGCTGGGTGAACACAGAAGTTTAACAGAGACGATATTAAGAAGAAGCCAATGGGGCTAAGAATGAAGTCACTAATGCCCTGAAAGAAAGCAGTGGCAGATTAGATGACACAGCGGAATGGACGGTGAATGGGAAGACCATAGTGGGCGTCACTCAAGCTGAACAGAAAGAAATTTTTAAATGACAGTTTAGGGACTTTCCCGGTAGCCCAATGGTTGAGCATCTGCCTTCCAAAGCCGGGGATGATGTTTCCCACCTTGGTCGGGGAACTAGGACCCCACATGCCTCGGGGCCACTGAGCCCGTGTGCCACAACTAGAGAAGCCCGTGTTCCAGAGCCCACGAGCCACGACTGCTGAGCCTGTGCTCACCTCTGTCCTCACTGAGCTTAGTCTTCACCCTTCACCGTAACTCACCTTGAGTATAACAGCTTCAGGGACTTCTGGGAGCCTCCACCTAAAAAGAAGCCGAGGAGGGTGTCTCTGGATCCCTGACTGTAGCTGGGGTCAGAAGCAGCTGGGGGGAGTGTGTCGTGGGGCCCTCTCCCGGGGCGGGGGCAGGAGATCCCAGGTGGTAGTTAGCTGAGTCCAAGGCCTTCCTGGGTACAAGGCATCCTAGCCCCCTTGGTGAATCACAAAGAGACCAGCTCCCTCCTCCCGTCAGTCCCCAGGCCTGGTCCCTGCTTCTGAGAAATTCCCTAGGGTGGGTCCTGGTGCTGGAGGTACCCCATGCTGTGGGCTCCTGAGTCTCTAAAGACGATAGAGGAGTGAGGGGAGACTTGTCCTCAGAAAGAGAGCATCTGTCAGAACAGATCCTGGGGCTGCTGCACCCCAACCTCCACCACCATCCCCAGGTCACTGAGGCAGGACCATGAGAGCAAGGCTCCTTCCCTCCACAAGACAGAGACACAGAGGAGATACCAGGTGAAGGTGAAGATGGGAGGGAGGGGCCCGCAAGCTCAGGGTTGCCTGGAGACCCCAGAAGCTGGAAGAGGCAGGAAGGACTCGCCACTGGAGCCTCTGGAGAGAGCACTGCACTGGGACAGCTTGATCTCAGACGTCTGGTGTGCGAGACCAAGAGAGGACAGGCTTCTGTTGTTCCGACCATCTGCCCCAGGAAGCTCATGCAGCTGGTGGGAAGCTCCTGCCCTGATCTAAAGCCTCCCTCCCATTAGGTGAGGTGGCCCTACAGATTCCACCTCTTCCACGTCTAGTAGGTGGGAGATCTGCTTCTTGCTACTCCAGGAGCGGCTCTGGAGCTGATGGGAGTGGTTCTGGGGTTTTGCAGGCTGAGCCCCTGTTGCTGTGCCCCTGTTTTCCCATACGAGCATCCAGAGCCCTGGATGTCTGCCTTACTGCCTGAATTCCTCCTCCCCCAACCCAGTATCCGTAGGAAGTCAGGGATTCTGTAGCAGGGTGTGCAGGCAGTCTGCGTCTGGACCCATGTGGGAACCCCATGTTTTACTGTTTTCTCAGAAATGTCTCCTGGAGTTTAATCTTATTCATTCCCTCTTCCTGATCTTTCTCCCGTACCCTTAAGTTAGACGTTCTGGCTGACCTGTCAGCACTAGTTAGATGCTGTTCTGCATGCAGAACAAGCCCCCTTATCTTCAAAGACCTTTCTTGATGACTCTTGTGTGATTACCTCTGGAACTCCAGGAGGAAGCCTCCTTAATGCCCGCATTCTGCTATCTGTCTTGCTTTACTGCTCTTAGTTAAAGATTACAAGATATGTTACCAATAAACATGTGCTCAGCATTTTCTTGGGAAGTTGCTTCTCTGAGAGCTTTCCCTGTACTCTTACAATGCTGTGTGTTTGTGAGAATTGTTCATTGCACCTCTTCCCTGTAAACACAGTGAGAACCTCTCCTGACTTCACGCCCCATGCTGACCACCTCCACATCTGGCCACAGGCCCAGTGCAGGTGTAAGACTGACTGCCTTCTCAGCCTCCTCCTTGTGTTGTCAAAGCTGCTACAGCCCTTGGTCAAAACCCGTGAACCCACTTTAATAGGGGTGTCCTTGCTCACAACCCTCCAAGCATCTCTTTTAGCAAGAGTTAACAGAAGTCTTTAAGTCAAAGGGTCCAGAGAGAAGAAAGGAAGCTACAAAGAAAGAAAACAAGATGGAGCCAGCTGGGACCAAGATGGCAACCGATTCTGACCTCCAGCAGACCCTGAGTTTCATTGTATGTTGATTTTATTGTATTATCTATTGTATATTAAAAAGCAGAAACATTACTTTGCCAACAAAGGTCCGTCTAGTCAAGGCTATGGTTTTTCCAGTGGTCATGTACAAATGTGAGAGTTGGACTTGAAAGAAAGCTGAGCATTGAAGAACTGATGCTTTTGAACTATGGTGTTGGAGAAGACTCTTGAAAGTCCCTTGGACTGCAAGGAGATTCAACCAGTCCATCCTAAAGGAAATCAGTCCTGAATATTCTTTGGAAGGACTGATGCTGAGGCTGAAACTCCAATAGTTTGGTCACCTGATGAGAAGAGCTGACTCATTTGAAAGGACCCTGATTCTGGGAAAGATTGAAGGTGGGAGGAGAAGGGGACGACAGAGGATGAGATGATTGGATGGCATCACCGACTCAATGGACATAAGTCTGAGTAAATTCTGGGAGTTGGTGATGGACAGGGAGGCCTGGCGTGCTGCAGCCCATGGGGTCACAAAGAGTCAGACACAACTGAGCGACTGAACTGAACTGAGCTGATCTATCGTATTCAGCGACACATCGACCGGTGACTGTGACCAGACAGGAAGAACTTAAATGGTAAAAAGGAGGTGGCCTTCCTCTCCCCTTCCCAATGAACGTGCCTCCCCAGCGTTAGCCTCACTCCTCCTTTCCTTTACTCTGGAGAATTAAATCCCTTTCTGCAGAGGGCGAGAAGCTGAGCTGTGAACTTGTTTTCTTCTCTGTTCTTTGACCTCTGAGTAAAGCCTGTGCTGTGTTGGTCTTGGCTTTGGTTTCATAATTGCTTACTTGAACTCGCTTAGAAAAAGGAAACCTTCCTTGTTGAGGCAGAGAGCCTCGGCCAGGCTAGGGCCCCCGAGCAGGGTCCATAGGACTTAACAGTAACAATCTGTAAGAGGATGGTGGTCTGTGCCCCGTGGAGTGGGTGGAGGGCACACCTTCAACCACAGCACCTGGTCTGTGGACAGCATGGCCCCTTGTGGGCCTGGACTGTGTGCTCCTGTCCCCGACCCCTGACACCACCTGGCAGTCTGACTCGCTGACACTGACTGCTGGGCCTCCAGTCAGGAGGGATCCAGAAGCAGCACTTGGAGCCAGATCAGACGTGTCTTTTCACAGGCAGTGGCAATACTGGATATTAAGACATTGTTTCTAGAAAACAAACAGCTGCTAGAAGCTGATATATGCTCTGGATTTGAAACCCATGTGCAAGACAAGAGTTCCCACCAGTCCCTGGCTTGGAAGCTTCTGTACAGGTGATGACCACACCAGTGCTTCCTTGCCAAGTCCTCTAGGCTCGGTGGGCACAGCTGGACTCACACTCCACAGGCTCCCCAACCCAAACCCTGAAGGGCCAATGCTGGCAGGGCCTGGGGATGAGAGCATCACTCCACCGACCACCAAAACCAAGCCCATCCCAAGCTCTGCTACAAGTCTGCTCGCATTTGCTCTCTGGATTCTGAAGACAGACCTGCAGGAAAACGGGCTGTGAGTCCCATATTGATGGTGTTCTGTGGAATTTCCATGACACCCTTTTCTTCCCTGTCCTGAGCAAATGACTAGTCAGTCCATGCTACCATCATTCCACAAGCAGGCTGAGAGGCTAAGGCTCTGAGAAGCCAAGTAACCCACCCAGAAGGACAGACGTGCGGCCACGGAGTGGAGTCTGTGCCCGCTGCCCGCACAGGGTGACTGCCCATTCACAGCAGGCTCACGCCTGTCCCCGTCACCCCTCCGGGGCAGCTCACAGAGCCTCCTCTTATTTGACTCGTCTTATTTTCCTGGACTCTTGTCTCACTTCCTGTCTCTGGAATCATCCGGAAGGCTTGTCACTCCGAAGCAGGGTCAGTCTTATGTCATGAGGGCTGCTTTCTTGGCCCACACTCACCACCTGCTCGTCCACTCCCAGCTCAGACCAGAAAGGCCCCCTCGGGTCCCGAGCCCCGTGGCTTTGCCGGGGTATCCACTCCCCTCCTGCCTGGTCCTTCTCTCTCACATCCCCTTCAGGGTCACCAGGAGCTCCCCCACCCAGGGAAGGCTGTCTGCTGTGTCCTGGGGAGGCCTCTGTGGTGTCAGGTGGAAGGAAAAAGAGGTACCTGTGTGGCCTCCCACACACAGCACAGTGGCCAGCACCCGCCTACTGACTGCTTCACTCTGGATGGGCCCAGGGTGGGTTCAGGGGCCCCACTGCATGTCCTGGTTCTCATCTCATCTCAGCGCTGCCTACAGGGGAGTCAGTCACTAAGCTACTCTGTGCTGGCTTCACAGACAGGATGCTCATTCATACGCCCCTTCCAGGAGCATGGGGTTCTGGTGGGAAGGCTCCTCACAGGATATGGGGCTCACCTGAGCAAGTACCCGCAGGGCTCAGGACCCAGGAACCGTGCACAGAGCCCTCTCTGCAGAACACCTCCAGCCCACCTGTTGGTCAGGCCTGACCCTGAGCCCCTCAGAGCAGGACCTGAACTAACAAACAGCTGCTCATGGACAGGTCAGTAGCCCTGGGCTTCACTATGCAGCCTCCCTCCAGTGGGTCTTCCAGAGGCTTCCACCGCACCCGGGCACTGGACCCTTGTCTTCACCACCACCGCTCCTCTCCCTGACTCCTGGGTTCCCCTCTTTAGGAGAGGGTCTTCTTGAAACTACCTCCCACTTGTGGGCCAGATAAAATGACTAGAAAACAAGCCAGAGCAGCAGCCCTGTGTCTATCCCGACCCTCGGGACCCACAACTGTGCACCTGGCAGACACAGCACGGCCCATTTCCTGCAACTGTGAGCCCCCGACGGGTGAGGATTTGGCTAATCTGATCTGGCCGGCCAGCCCTTCCCAGATGTGCCTGGGTTGAGGTCTATGTAAGTGGGCGTAAGAGTGCCTGCAGCTATGCTCTGTTGAATGTGTGGAGCTGGGCTGGCAAGAGGGCCTTGTGGATTGCTGTTTGTGATCAGGTCTTTTGTAGACCAGGTAAGAAAGGGGTGTGTCACCTGTACCTGCTGTTGGACCTCCCCAGGCGAGGGTGAGGAAACAAGAGAAAAGGCAGTGGGAGCCAGGACGGGAAGGATAACTCAGGCAGGGAAATGGAAAGCTTCCAGAAGAACCCCTGGGGCCAGGACCATCCTGCCTGGCCTGCACGGGCCCACTCAGCAAGCGTGCTGTCACGGGGGTGGCTCCTGCCTATGAGGTCTTTACTCGTATTTGGGTGTTTTACCTGGGAAGGGTAGATGAGGTTCAGGAACAGCTGGCCTGGTTCAGGGGGCAGCCAAGGTTTTCTTAGAGATGCCTCTGCTTGTTATCCCAGCTTCCCACTGAGGACTCTTCTTAGGGGAGTAGGGG
>SJYQ01000967.1:0-36557 GCA_006410935.1 Redunca redunca
AGTCAGATGCAGAGTCCACGCTGCCCTATGTGAACCCCTGCAGTGACCAGCTAAACAAACCAGCGCATCAGTGACAACCAGACATGTCGCAATCTGCTCCTCCCACTAAAATGTGAGCTTTATCAGTGCAGGGACCACGCCTGCACCTCAGCATGACCTGGAACACATTAGGTGCTTAATACAGTCCCAGTGAAGGAATGAATGCATGAAGGCCCCCCTGGGGTTCCGAGCTTCAGGACACTGTGATTCCAGAGACGTCCTTGTCTCTTATGAACAAACCAGATCCTCCTCCCCCACACGTGGTCCCGGATGTCCCACCCCTGGCCTCAGCCATGCAGCTCACCCACCCCCAAGAGCCGTCTACTCAGGGCCCCGCAGCTGCTCCCCGCTCACCTGCCGGCTCTGCCTGCCGCCCCTGCTCTCAGCAAGGCCACTGGCCTCGGCCCGCCGCCAGGAGAGACTGAAGGGGTGAGCTAGGGCCAGGCGGGCGACCAGCTTGCCCTTCCCCAGCCGCAGAGAGGAGAACAGCGCCACCTGGGGAGGGGACAGGCTGAGTGAGAGGCCTCCCCCAGAGAGGCCCTCCCCACCAGCCAGCACAGGTCACCTCCTCCATCACGGTCAAGGGAGTGAGGGCTGCTGGCCCACCACTGGGGGAGGCCCTCTGGGAGCTTCAGCCCATTTTTCAGAGGAGTAAGTTGAGGCTTGGAGAGCAGCAGATACGGACAAGCATATGACGGAGAGGGGACTAGGGGTTAGACGCATTTCATGGATCTGAATCCCAGCCCTGCCTTTCAGTAGCTCCATTCCCCTCTGAGCTTTAGTTTCATCTATGAAACGGGGCTGGGCTGCCTGGCACACAAGAGGCCATCGCTATGCATCAGCCACTGGTCTTCCTGTTATCATCCAGGTGGTGCTGGGACCCAGGTTCCCTCCTCCCCACACCCCAGTGCTCTTCCCATGGTCCTTCGGGGACCGGGGCTCAGCCCAGTTGGCCCTATAATGCTCCTTGGGCAGGGGAGGGCCCCGAGTGTCCCACTCAGGCCGCAAGGTGGGCTTCCCAGGTCCCCTTCCAGGCCGACGCCTACCTGGTCCTTGCCGTCCCAGCCCATGACCAGGTCACCCTGGTGACGGTGTGTCGAATGCTCGGAGGTCAGACGGAAGCTGCAGTGCCGTGGCAGGGGCAGGGGCAGCGGGTGGGTGAGCTCCACTGGGCAGGGAGGGGTGTACAGGGAGGGGTGGGGGCATCAGCTTGAGGCCAAGAGGGGGCCAGGGGCCACTTTGGGGCCACACACGCATGTAATCTGCACAAAACTCAGAAGCTGTCCCCTCACTTGGTCCCCATGGCACTCAACAGTCCATCAGCATCCTCATGAAAGCCCCATGCCAGGACTTCTGCAATGAGGCCTTGTATTGCCTCCATCAAGAGGTGGAATTTGCTGCCCTGGCCCTGGAACCTGGGCTGGCCTCATGACTGGCTTGTAGAATTTGGTGAAGTTGACACTGCAAATCCCCAGCTTCGGCCTTAAGGCCTCAGCTTCATCTGGCTCTCTAGGACCCCTGCCCAGCCATCGTGAGATTAAACCCAGGCTGGCCTGCTGGACATTGACGCCACACAGAGGAGAGCCTGGATGTTTCAGCAGAGACTGTCCCAGACCAGGTGACAGCCAACCAGCCCCCAAACAAGTAAGAAAGTGCAGCCGAAATCAGCAGCACCACCTATCCAAGTTAGGGCCTGACCCTGATGCGTGAGCAAGACCAGAGAGCTGCCCACAGGCTCATTACCAGTGATGAATTCTTACTACTGTAAGTCACTGAGTTTGGGGTCATTTGTTACACAGCAGTAGCTGACAGATACGCCTTCCAATATCACTCTCAGGTCCCTCACACACATGGTTACCCCGGCCACTTTGAATGCTCCACACCCGCCTGGTCACACTCAGCTGCCCCGTGCTCTTGTTCCACCCTGGGGAACAACACAGCCCATTGCTGAGACCTCACGGCCTCCTTGCCCTTGATTTTCTTCCTTCATCTCTGAAGCCTGAGTCCAGCTGCCCTGAGCTCCAGTACCATCTGACTCGATCCCATAAGGCCACCAACTGCTTCTGCCTTCCTAGACCCCCCAGAGCAGGAGTCCACCTGAGACTCCACTGCAGACAAAGACCACCTTTGAACCCTCTGGAAGGGGGCTGTCCCTACATGGACCCTGGGGAGCTGTGCCCAGAGACAGTGGCTCTAAGCTGGTTCTCAAGGCGTCATCTGGTCACCAGTCCAGGAGTACTGACCATATGCAGAGCCACTACCCCTCACTCCCTCTGCCCGACCCGCTGGTTTCTGTGCCCAGTAACTACGCAGCAGGCCCACAGGCTGCTCAGCCCATCCATGGGCCCCCTGAGCGTGCACACACTCGCACGCACACACACAGGCACGCACAGCAAACACTGCCTTGGTGTGCTGAGGATCCTCTTTTTCTCTGCTTTGCAGGGCACACATGTGGCAACCCTGACCCTGGGGAACCCCACTGGGCCACCCAGCAAGCCGTGCCCGCCCCAGGCCAGGGTCTGCACTGCGTCTCCCGCTTGGCAGGCCAGCAGGTCAGTTTCTGCTCTGTGTACGCAGACTCCTCAAACACAAACTGACAGCCTGTGTGTCTGCATGGCCCTTGGGGATGGGGCTGTTTCCTGGAGGGCCTCAGGGCATCACGGGTGCCCTCACTGGGGCCACACTCACCTCCCCTGCCAACCTGCAGTCTGTCAGCCTCAGCTGGCAACCCCTCGGGGATGCGGGGGTTGCCACATCTTCCACATGCTAACCTTGCCCTCCTGTCTTATCACACTCAGGATAAACCCCAACTCCTTGTCAGAGGCTGAGACCCTGTGTGTCCTGGCTCCCCTAACCTCTCCCACCTCATCTCCTCCCCGCTGCTCCTCCCGTCAGTCCACTCCAGCCACACTGACCTTGCTGCTATTGCTCCAGCCACAAAGCCTGTTCCCACCCCAGGGCCTTTGCACCTGTTGTTCCTCCTCTTCCGCCCACAATGATCTCCCCAGAGCTTCACCTTCTTGTCACTCGGGGCTCAGCCTGAAAGTCACCTCCTGAGACAAGCCTTCCCAGACCACCCACCTGGAGGAGCTCCACCCCTCCTCCCCCGAAACCAAACCCTGCTTGTTTTCATAGGCGTTCTCACTCCTGGAGACACTCTGAGGTTATCTTGTTCAGTGTGTGTCCCTGCTCACAACCCGCCTGCCTGAGATCTGGGCCCTGGGCCATCCTGCTTCCCAGTGGACCCCCAGTGCCTGGAACAGTGCCTGGGATAAGCAAGCACTCAGTGATGATGCTCTGAGTGAATGGGTGAATACATGGCACCTGGAGACTCACCCTGCAGACCAAGGGTCCCAGCGGGCTTGAGGAAGGGCATGGAGAGGCTCCCATTGAGGATCCCCTTGAGGGCCATGCCCTGCCCATCCCACAGCACCATGTGCTGCAGGACTTGGGTGCCATGGGTTCGCTTGTATGAGGTCTGAAGGACCAGCTCCCCAGGAAGGGCGTGGAACTGGGGAAAAAAAAAGATGGAGCTGGGTCACTGGGGTGTCCAGCCCATGTTCCTGCCGAGGGTAGCAAAGGAGAGAAGCTTTCAGAAAAGGAAAGACAAGAAACAAAGCTCTAATTGTTTACTGGGCTGGTGGATAATGTAACGGAGTGGAGCAAGGGGGAGGAAGGGGTATGACAAACCAGAGACTGACGCCCCCTGAGAAGAGGACAGTCGCCTCTCAGCTCCACTTCCAAGCTGTGTGGCCTTGGGCTAGTTTCCCAACCTCTCTGAACCTCAGGTTCCTCATCTATAAACTGGGGTAAGAATAATAGTGCTGACTTCAGTGAGACAAGGGGAGTGATGTGCTCAGCTCAGGGCTGGACTCATGGACGGTGCCATGAGGGGCTGCTGTGGTTGGCAGAAGGATTTCTCAAACATTTAATGAGCTGGTGTGATGTTCCTGACCCAGGGCTGGGGGTTGGGGGACAAAGATAACCAAGACTGACCCTGGCCCTTCAGGGACTCCAGGCTGGTGGGGAGACAGTCACAGAATTAGGAAATGATGGGGCAAGGTGACAAGAGAAGCCATGGAAGATATTCAAGGGGGAAATGGAACACAGAGAAAGAGGCTGCTTGACAAAACAGGGAAGGGCATTCTAGGCAGAAGGAACAGCCTGTGCGAAGGCTCAGTGAGGGGCACTCTCCCTGCTGTTGGGTGCCACATGAGGATGGTAGAGGAGACTTTCAGGGGGAGGAAGGGAGTTTACTCTTAAATGTCTCTAAAGCCCATCACCACTGCCCCCATCTCGGTCCAAGACACCATCATTCTTGAGACCCTCAGTTCAGTTCAGTCACTCAGTTGTGTCTGACTCTTTGCAACCCTCTGGACTACAGCACACCAAGCCTCCCTGTCCATCACCAACTCCCGGAGTCTACTCAAACTCATGTCCATTGAGTCGGTGAGGCCATCCAACCATCTCATCCTCTGTTGCCCTTCTCCTCCCACCTTCAATCTTTCCCAGCATCAGGGTCTTTTCCAATGAGTCAGTTCTTCACATCAGGTGGCCAAAGGACCGGAGTTTCAGCTTCATCATCAGTCCCTCCAGTGAATATTCAGGACTGATTTCCTTTATGATTGACTGGCTTGATTTCCTTGCAGTGCAAGGGACTCTCAAGAGTCTTCTCCAACACTACACTTCAAAAGCATCAATTCTTTGGTGCTCAGCTTTCTTTATAGTCCAACTCTCACATCCATACATGACTACTGGAAAAATCATAGCTTTGACTAGAAAGACCTTTGTTGGTAATGTCTCTGCTTTTTAATATGCTGTCTAGGTTGGTCATAGCTTTTCTTCCAAGGAGCAAGCATCTTTTAATTTCACAGCTGCAGTCACCATCCACTTGAGGCTCTGCTCAAGGCTTACTCACTGGTGCCTCTGCTGCCCCCTGTAGGTCATTCGCTGCACAGCAGCCAGAGGAGTCTGAAAGCACCCGTTGGATCAGGTCCTCAAAGGCCTCCAATTTCAACGAGGATATAATCCCAACTCCTCTCTGTGGTCTGACTCACCCTGCGTGATTAGATTCCCACTCCTGCCTGCTCTTCCCCCCTCACCCATCCTGCTCCGGCACAGTGGCGGTTCCTCAAAGGTGCCAAAGTCATTCCTGCCCCAGGCCCTTTGCACATCTTGTTCCCTCTGCCTGGAAGGCCCTGTCACCAGGCTTCCAAATGGTTAACTCAGGCTAACTCCACTGTCACCTCCTTAGGGGGGCCTTTGCTGGCCTCCTGAATAGCTCCCCAGTCATTCCCGCTCGTATCACCCCATACTGTAGGCAGGTTCTTTACCATCTGAGCCACCAGGGAAGCCCTTTTCTATAGTAGGTATCATCATCTGGTATATTTTTCTTATTCGATTTTCTTTATGTTGCTGGTCAGTCTCCCCACTTTTGGTTGTTTCTTAGTCACCAAGTTGTCTGACTCCTGCGTGACCCCATGGATGTAGCACCCCAGGCTCCTCTGTCCATGGGATTTTCCAGGCAAGAATAGTGGAGTGGGTTGCCATTTCCTTCTTCAGGATCTCCCTGACACATCTCCTGCCCACGTCGCTGATGCTTTGCAGGCGCAGTCTCCCCACTAGACTACATTTGATGAGAGGAAGGACTCATCAGACTGTTCTAAGCAACATCCCCAGCTTCTGGAACAGTGTCTGGCCTGGCACCTAGTAGATGCTCAGTAAATAACATGAAAGGGAGGGAGGGAGGGAGGGAGGGAAGAGGGGACATTGAGACCAGCTGAGAATCCATTCCAGCAAATTTTGCCCACACCACAGCCCTGCCTACAGTGGATCCTCCCAGGAAACAGGACAATTCCCCTTTTCTCAAAGGGCTGCCCCAGGAACACCCCCCCTGTCCCCCCGCCACCAAGCCTGCGCTGGCCTCCTCCACGCACCTGGGGGAAGGTCTGCTTCAGCTTGATGATGTTGGTAAGGCTGTTCTTAGCAGCTGCGAGCCCGGCGCCCAAGTGGAAATGATGCTCCTCCACCATGAACACAAATGTGCCCTCGGCTCCACCCTCAGAGTATCGTAGCTGGGTCAGAAGGAAAGCAAGGCAGATTTCCTCAGCCAAGCCTCTGACAGAACATTCAGGAAGGTGCTGGAAGTAGGCTCTGCCTCCCAAAGCCCCCAGACTTAAAGGCCCACAGCTCCCAGGATGAGATGCACTGTGATGACGTGAGGTCCAGGGAAGATCCCCTGGAGGAGGGCATGGCAACCCACTCCAGTATTCTTGCCTGGAGAATCCCATGGACAGAGAAGGCTGGTGGGCTGCAATCAATGGGGTTGCAAAGAGTCAGACATGACTGAAGCAACTAAGCACGCACAAGGGTCCTTAGCTCAGGTTAGACCACCAGGTGTGGCCGGGACAACAATCTCCCATGCCCTTCATGCTCTAACACTGACTTGCAGGTGGCTACCAGCCTGCAGCAGGCAGGCATTCTAATTATTGCTGTAAATGGGAGGGGGCAGTCTGGAGCAGAGGACGGCACACAGACTGTGCACCAAACAGGCCGGTACTCAGCTCTGGCTCTTCCAAGCATGAGGTGAGTGACCTCTAGCTAGTTCCATAACCCCCGAGGACATCACTCTCTAACCAGATAAACTGGGATGATGAAACGCACTTTATTAATGTGTTGATGTGGAATCATGTGCTAATTTCCAGGCTGGTTGAAGAGCAGAATCACTCAGGGCACATGCTAAAAATATAGACTCTGGGCTCCCACCTAAGACCTGTAAAAAGAGAGCCTCTAGAAACTGGATCAAGATTTGGTATTTCTAAGAGCTTTCCAGAAACATCATTAATTTAGTGACTCCCCCGTCAACAACGTCCAACCTGAATCACACCTTACACGAGCAATCTGACAAATTCAAACAGAGGATTTTTGCAAAATGATTGCCTGGACACTGCAAAATCGTCCACGTGAAAGCTTTCTTTTCAAAAACTGAACTATAGTTGATTTACAATATTGTGTTAGTTTCAGGTCCACAGCTTCGGAGTCTTTTCCATTTTAGGTTATTATAAGATATTGATTACAGTTCCTGTGCTATACAGTAAATCCTTGTTGTTCAATACAGGAGTTCTTCTTTAAGGTGGTTAATGATACGAAATGTTTAGGGGGAAGTATATCAGTATCAGGAACTTACTTTGAAATGCATTAAAAATTAAGATGGGTGGAAAGCTGTGTGATAAAGTAGAGCGAAATATGAATGAAAAAATCTAGGTGACAGGTATGTCGGTATTTGCTAGGAAGCTGTTTGAATCTTTCAGTGTCTGAAAAATATAATAATATAATGTTAAAGGAAAGAAAGGTAGATGGTAGGAAGAGAATTGCTAGATCAGGGTCCGTCTTTGCGCCAAATTCGGTCCACTGCCTGCTTTGTAAATAAAGTTTTATTGGAACACAGCCAAGCCCATTTATTTACATATCGCCTATGGCGGCTGTTTTGTTATAATGCAAAATTGAGTGATGGCAACAGAGAGGGTATTGGGTATAAAGGCTAAAATATTTATTGTCTGGCCTTTTACAGTAAAAGCTTGCAGACCTCTGTCCTAGATATTAAGAAACTAAAGAGACATGACAACTGAATGCCCTGGGTGATCTTGAACTGCATCCCAGATTTAAAACAAACAAAGCAGCTCAGAAGGACCTTATTGAGAAAGAAGAATGACTGCATAACTGGGAAATTTTATGATGAGCTGTATACTCAACAACGATATTATGTCACATGTCAAATTTCCTGAATTTGGTAATTCTACTGTGTTATACAAGAAAATACCCTTGTTATAGGAAATACCAGCTGCAGTATTTAGGAGTAATGAGATGCCTCCAGAAACAGCTCAATATTACTCACAATACAAAAATATGTGTGTGAATATATAAAAGTATATCACATATATAAGTATAAACAGAAAGATGTGGCAAGATATTAAGACTTGGTGATATAAGATTAATACCAGGGATGTTCGTACAGTGAGATGACTACAGTTAACCCTGCTGGGTGATATATTTGAGAGTTGTTAAGAATGGTACAAGTGAACCAGAGTCACAGATGCAAAAAACAAACTTACGGTTACCAAGGGGACGGAGGGATACATTGGGAGGTTGGGACAGACATAATGCAGTACCAGAGATAAAACAGGGAACTAGTAAGACCCTACTGCACGGCACAGGGAACTCTACTCAATAATTGTGACCTTATACGGGAATAAAGTCTAAAAAAGAGTGAGTATATGTCTATGTGTAACCGATTCACTTTGCTGCACAGCAGAAACTAAACGTGTAAATCAACCATATTCCAAAAATTAATTTAAAAAACGAGCGAAGAGATCCTAACAGTTGTCATCACAAGATTTTTTTTTCCCTTTTCTTTTTCTATCTCTCTCTGAGATAACAGATTTAACTAACTCATTACAGTCATTTCTCAGTAGATACAAGTCAGACTAATGTGCTGTACACACTAACAGTGCTGTATGTCAATTACATGTTAATAAAACTGGGGGAAAAAAACAGTTGGTAAATGGTCACTGCCCTATAGCACCTTTTCTATAGGTTGGAAATTATTGAAAAGAAAGATTGGGGGAAAACTAAGAAGTTCCCTGAATGATGGTGAGTGAAGTCTGCAGAGCTCTGAGATTGTGTGTGATATGCTGGTACACAGCCTGGTACACAGTAGGTGCTCTATAAACAAAGTCAGCCTGGGCCAAGGCCGGTGGGCAGGTGCTTTTTACAAAGCTGGGTGGCTGGTAGGATAAGGAAGCGACCAGCTGGTGTGTGTACTCATTCATTCACTCGTCCTGTCATCCATCATTCCTTCCCTCACTGTCTCTCACTAAGCACCTACTATGTGCTGGGCCCTAGGCCAGGTGCTGGGCCCTAGGCCAGGTCCTGGGCACACCTTCCAGGATCTCCTGCTTTGGGGAGGAGGAGCAGACAGAAAGAAACAATGGCAGCACCAAGGGAAGGGGAATCGCAGCTCTCACTGGCCCTCCTGTCCACGGCCAGCACCCCCAGACGCTACTCAGAGCAGATGCCTGAGACAGCGATATCCCAGTGTTCCAGGTGAACACGGGACTTGCAGACACAGGGCAGGAAGCCACGCAGAGGCCGTGGGAAAGGCAGATGGGGCACCTGGGAGGGGAGGCTGGCTCAGCTCAAAGGCCGTGTCATCTGATCCAGTGCCCGGGAGCGTGCCAGGCTGAGGGGAGGCGGTGCCAGGCACTGGTGGGCAAGATTCCCCCGACTCCCGGGGGTCTCGTGGGCCCCGCTGGGGGCTGCAGGGCTGGCCCAGGAATGTAAACCCGGGCCTGTTTGGGAAACCTGGAGCCAGGGGTTTCCGAGGGTGGCCCAGCGGGGCCTGCTGCAAGCTGGGGGACACATGTGATGTGTTAACACTCCACAGCGGTGGGGCCAGCCTGAGCGGCCCCCATCCGCCTCGGGCAGGGCATCTGGAACCAGTTAGGGGCTCAGGGGTGGCCGGGACACGGTTACCTTGGCTGAGGTGGAGGCTCTGCTGGGGCAGCGGCCGAGGAGGATGGGGAGGTGATGCCGGCCGGAGAGCCGCAGCTCTTTGCTGGAAGCAAAGAAGACGTGAAAGGCCTGGCTTGAGGGAGCTCTGTGCAGGCTGGGTCAGGACCAAGCCAACCACCCCAGCAGAGGGCTGGAGACCCAGAAACATGGCAGCAACCCATTGAAGGGCTATTAACATGCCAGGAAGCCTGATGGCCATGGGGTGCAATGGTCAGGGCTGCAGCGATGCACGTTTGCATTCCAGCTTGGCCTCCTCCTGGTCCTGGCACAGTAGGCAAGTGCCTCCGTTTCCCCTCCAGCACAGGGGCTGGGTGGTACTCAGAAGCAGGTCTTCTGTGGGCCCACCCATGGGGCCCCCTCACTTTGGACAGCAAGCTTCAAACCCAGCCCCCTCCTGCAGCCCTGGGGTCATAGTACCCCTCCCTCGCCTCCTCAGGCCAGGCACTCACGGCTCCCCACTGCCGCCTGCCCTGGGGGCTGCCCTGTCTGGAGGTGCCCCTACACCATGTGTGCCAACCTCAGCATGACTGACACCGCGGGCCACACCAGTCATCGCTGTGGGCTGACCCGCGCATTATAGGAGGTCTGGCAGTAGCTGTGGCCCCCACCCACGAGGAGCTGGTAGACCCCCCTTCCTGGCTGTAACAACCGGACCTTTCCCCAGATACTGCCCAATGCCCCCGGGTGAGGACCGCTGGTCTGTATCATTAACAGTGGCTTCTTCATCACCCTCCATCACCTGGAGCCTGGTGCTCACCTGACTTCATCTGAGTGTTAAGACCCCTGACCCCAGAACCAGGCATCCCAGAAGGTTCCCAGAGTGAAGAGCCATACTAGTTATTACTGTTCGAGGCCTGGGATGCATTTAGCTTGGGAGAATAAGGACTCCTCCTTCATATCCTGAGCCCCAGAAGTCAAAGATGTTTTATTAGCTGTGTGACCTCGGGCAAGTCACTTGGCCTCTCTGAGCCTCCCTTGCCACCTCCATGCAGTGGGGCTGTGGGGAGGGTTTGAAGCAGTGCTGTGGGTCGGGTGCTCAGCTGAGGCCTCTCCCTTACCCATTCCTCTCCACTCAGGGCCCCTAGAGTGTGGCCAAGCCCTCACCTGAGTGCCTGGTTGTGGCCTTGGATGTTGAGGACCAGGCTGGTTTGAGAATCGCACGTCAGCTGCAGGGAAGAATGCATCTCTTCCTTTTCCCAGAGCTCCCGGAACATGAGCTGAAGAGGGAACAGGACGGGGTGAGGGTCGGTGGGGACAGGATGGGAGGAGGGGGCCTGAGGACCCTCACATCCCTGTCTGCCCACCAGCCTGGCAGGGCAGATGCCCATCAGACTCGGCCCCATCTGTCCACCCTTGGATGGTGAGGACCCCTGGGCAGGCCTGGGCCGGCTCTCTCGCTGCAGCCCAGGTTGCCAGCCATGGGTCCCCAGTGTCCACCTATACCCCAGACATCGGCAAAGAGCCGGCATCCTACAGACCTCCCCCCACCCAGGCTGAGGGCAGGGAAAGGGGATTCAGATGAAGCGCTGCTCAGCGGTGGGTCACCGCTCTGTGGGAAGAGTGACATCCTGGGCCCCTGGACTCCGGGAACTGCCCCTCCTCCCACGGCAGAGGGGAGTGAGGAGCAGGGGGATTGGAAAGCAGAAGGCTGGAAAAGAGACTTGGATGTACGTGCTCCGTGGCTTGTGAGGGAGAGGGAGGGCCCCACTAAGCAAGTTGAGTTCACACCAAGTGCCACTGGCCCGCTGCATGGGGACTCAGCACAGTTCCTGTCTTAGAAGGTATGGGGGCGCATCTCAGGGAAGGACCTGGTACCAAGTCTGAGCCCCTGTTTTGATGCCTAGTTGCTACATGACCTCGGGCAGATCTCCGAGAGACGGACCTGTGACCCGAGAATGCTGATGACTACAGTGGCCAGCATCACCAGTACCATCAGAGCAGCAAAGGCTTCTGAAGCATCGGCTCCAGCCACACACCATCCCAGGGGCATCACTGGTACTGACTCACTCCATCCTCACAACCCTCACATTAACAGTGCCAGTATCACCCCCATTTCACAGATGAGGAGACTGAGGGCACAGAGGGGCTAAGGAATCTGCCCAAGGACAGCCAGCCAGCAAATGACAGAGCTGGGACTGGCCTCCAGAGATGGCATGTATAACAACTGTGCTGCTCTGCCTCTTACTGGGGTGTTAGGAGACGAGCCAGTGCATACAGGACCCTCAGAACAGTGCCAAGCATGCAGTAGCTGCTGTACAAATGCAAGCTGGGCTTTGATTCTGATTAAAAGGTGGAAGGGTGGAAAGGACACAGGACCAGGAGCTGGAACACAGGTGCAGGGGCCCATCCACACCAGCCCCATGGCGGGGAGCACAGAGGCCGCTGGTAAAAATCATTATCATTATTAATAAAGCCTCTGCAAACTGTAAAGTGCTGGACAGACACAAGGCAAGACCATTCGCATCAACTGTGCACACAGTGGTCCTCTGCCCCTGGGAACAGGATGGGAGTTGACAGAATTAGCAGGGGAGTCTGCCCCCGCCTGGGCTGGCCACCCACGCCTCACCTGGCTGGCAAAGGGCAGGCCCAGCCTCCGGAGAAGAGGTGCCGTGTGGCTGACATTCACCACCAGCTCCAGGGGGCCACTCACTGGCCGGGCCACCAGGGCTGCTGTGTCCATGCTGATCCCATCGTCCCCGCCTTGGAGGACCACACGGGCCTGCGTCTGGGTCTCTAGAGACAGAGAATGGCAAAGGCTGTTGGGAACTGGGGTTCATTTCCCATTCTAGTTTAGGGTCACACCCTGTGGATACCAGTGAGACTGACCTGGGCAAGCCTTTCACCTCTGAGTCCCTGTGATGGCATCTGTCATGAGGCTTCCCCCAGTCTTGGCCTGGCCAGCTCCTTCTTACATTGGAGTCACTGCTGCTATGACACCTCCTCCGAGCAGCCTCCTCTGATTGCCCCTCTAAAGTACCTCCCAGCCCGTCCTGCTTCCTCCCTCGCCAGAAGGTCAGCTCCATGAGGGCAGGACCTTTAGTCTATTTCCTTCCCTGCTTTGACTCCAGCACTTAGTACTGCCCCAGACACATCACAAGTGCCCAGAACCTAATGATTGATCAAACCAGTGATGCTTTTCTCCAGGGTTAATATAATATCAAATCAGTATCAAATAATATTGACCTGCAGCTTGCCTGGCCCAGGCAGAAGGGTCTGCACCCTCCCCCAGCATGTGCAGGCATTTCTTCCAGTCCCCTGCCTCCGAGCTAGGCCACAACTCAGCTCAGCAGACAGAAGAAACTCCTCCACAAAAGGAGATTCTGGGATCTCGCTCAGCCCCATCACCTGGGAGGCCCTCCTTGGCAGACAAGGACAAGCTGGCAACTCTGAGCCTCAATTTCCTCACCTACAGAGTGGGCATAGGCCACCCACCTCAAGAGACATCGCCAAGATTAACTAAGACAACCTATCTGCATGCTGGGCACATAGTAGGTCTCACGAAGGGTCTGTCTCCTTCCTTCATTATGCAGTGTTCACCCATGTGCACCTACTATGTGTGCGGCATGAGTGGGGAGTGAACACACGTCCAGTCCCCTTGTGCCTGGGGAGGTTCCTGATTGTGGGACACCAAGGATGTTGACACCAGGCAGAACATGCCCCCTGAGAGAGAGCAGTGGCAGGGTGGGGGGGGCGGTGAGAGGCCACCGTGGCTGAAGGCCAGCACCCCAGGCCTCCTGGCCTGGGAACTGGGGACGTGGGGAATCATTCCTGGGACACTTGTCCCATCACTGACCCACCACATCCCTGACAAACCCTTCCTCAGAGCAGTCTGGGAGACAGTCCCCTGTCTGATCCAGGCACCTGCTCTCCCTGCAGGAGGCTGAGAACCAAGGCTGGAAGAGTTCAAGGCCAGAAAAGGACCATCCAGGAGACTCGGGGCCATGCAGGGATCCTGATCCCTGCCATCTATGCGGGGGCAGGGGTGGGTCAGAGGGTGGCTCTGGAGTCATGCTGCCTGGATTCATCATGAGCCAGCTGTGTGGCACAGGACAAGGGACTCAACCTCTCTGAGCTTCTGTTCCTCCCCTGCAGAACGGGGATGGTGTTACTCACCACTCCCTCCTATCTGTTCACTCAACAGATGATTAACTGAGCACTTACTATCTGCCACTCTGCAAACAAAGAGTGGAGTGCGGGGTGGATGGAAGGTGGGAAGTGAGAAATAAGGATATTTAAGAAGTGGGTTACACAGCTTGTTAGAACGACAAAGTCTGGGAGAGAGGTGGGGAGAGCTGGAGGGAGGTGGGGGTGCAAATAAGTAGGGGGAGGGGCAAGACCTCCATGAGGAGATGGCATTTGAGACGCAGGTGGTGAGGGGCTGTCTCCTTATTTCTCCCGCAAGGAGTCATGTGGGGAAGAGCATTCCAGGCAGACGGAACAGCCTGTGCAAAGGTGCTGAGGCAGGAGTAAGCCTCATGTGTTGGAAGAATATCAAGGAGTGGAATGAGCAGGGGTCAGGAGAGAAGTCAGAGGGTCTGAGGACCCAGAGGCCCCACTGGGGGCTTCAAGCTTCCCTTGGTGTGAACAGGGTTGTCGAGCACTCACTGAGCTATGTACTGAGAGCTTGCCTCAGTGATTACATATGCGGTAAACACTCAATGAACACCAGCTCTTGGGACTTCCCTGGTGGCCCAGGGGCTAAGACGCCACAGTCCCAGCGCGGGGAGCCTGGGTTTGATCCCTGGTCAGGGAACTAGATCCCACCTGCCGCAACTAAGAGCTCGCACGCTGCAACAAAAGATCCCACGTGCCACAGATAAGACCCAGTGCGGCCAAATAAATAAATAAAAATAAAATTCCTCATTTAAAAAAGCCAAACAATAACAAAAACCCTGACTCTTATTACTGTTACCTTCCCTTCCTCCTCTAATATGGGTTAAACTATCTCCCCTTAAAAATTATGTTTGAAGCCCTAACTCCCAGGACCTGTGGATGTGCCCTTATTTGGAAAGAGGATTGGTGGCTCACATGGTAAAGAATCCACCTGCAATGCAGGAGATCCGGGTTCAGTCCCCGTGTCGGGAAGATCCCCTGGGGAAGAAAGTGGCAACCGATTCTAGTCATCTTGCCTGGAGATGGACAGAGGAGCCTGGTGGGATATAGTCCATGGGGTCGCAAGAGTTGGATACAACTTAATGACTAAACCACAAAGCAAGCCATGGTGAGGTGCTGGGTTGGGATGGGCTGTAATCCAATGGCTAGCATCCTTACAGAAAGAAAGGCAGAGACTCAGGGGCAGAGACCAGGGTTATACAGCCATAAGTGCAAGAATGCCTGGGGCTACCAGGAGCTGGCAGAGGCAAGTAAGGGTTGAATCCTAAAGACTCTGGAGGGAGCATGGCCCTGACCACAGCTCATTTCTGACTTCCAGCCTTTCGAAGTTGGGAGAATAAATTTCTGTTGTTTTAAGCCACCCGTTTTATGGTACGTTGCCTTGGCCACCCTGGGAAGTGAAAACCCGCTCCTTTAAGAGTCAGGCTCCAAGGCCAAGGGCATCCTGGTTAGTCCTGGAACTCAGGGTCAGGCCTGAGGCTGGTGGGCAGGTGTGGTGTAGGGGGGCCGCCTCCCGATCCCGGGCAGGGTCAGGCCGCCTTACTGTGCATCTGCAGCTCAGCGCCCAGGCGGGCCTCTTCCGGGAACCCCGCCTGCCGCAGGGCCCAGCTGTCGTGCTTGCTCCAACCGGAGAACTCCAGGCGCCCATCGCGGTGACGGCAGCTCACGGAGTAGTTCAGAGACGTGGACCCTGATGAGATGCGTCCTGAATTCTCAAAGCCAGCGCCGCTGCTGTCAACATCCGCGGAGACCTGGAACAACACCCAGGAGACGCCGGACCACCCTGAGCAGAGAAAGCCAGCCTGGCGCAGCTAGGACCCACTCGCCCAAACCCTGGGGTCTTGTACCATCCACACCACTGGGGTGGGAAGAACCAGAGCCCTGAGCGAGCAGGATGGAGGAACAGCTGGGTTACACTTGGCAAATGACACACCTGCTGTTTGGCACTAGAGGGCGGGGAGGTACCTGCTGAGGAGTGATTGCTCGTGGGTAACAGGGCTCCCATCTAGGGGGGTGAAAATGCTCTGAATTAGAGAGTAGCTACACAAATTTATCAGTGTACTAAATACCTAAACTGTACAGTTTAAAATAGCTCAGGGGACTTCCCTCAAAGTCCAGTGGTTAAGAATTTGCCTTCCAATGCAAAGGGTGAGGATTCAGTCCCTGGCCAGGGAACTAAGAGCCCCATGTGCAAAAAAAGCCAAACATAAAACAGAAGCAATGTTGTAAGAAATCCAACAGAGACTTTAGAAAATGGTCCACATAAAACTATCCTGAAACAAAATAAAACAGTTTAAATGGTAAAGATGTATTTCATCCCAATAAAAGTTAATACATTTTTTAAAAAAAAAACATTTTTTTCAAAAAGTTAAAAATATACCACTTGGAAGACTTTAGACAGCGTATGAGCTCTCTAGGTCCCCTTACAGCTCACACTGGACTTCTCCATGAGGCCCCAAAGGCTTTGAGTTTGCAAGCTCCCCACCAGTGTGCCTGTGAGTTAATCACTGAAGCCACAACAGCACATTAGCCATTACGATTGGAACACACAGTGCATCGCAGCAGGTGGCGAGCAGATTCCTGCTTTAAGTCGCCCGCTCTATAAAGCGGGAGGTGTCACTCCATTGCTCCACCATGCCGACTGAACACCTACCACTCGCTGGGTCCTGTTAAACCTTCGAAGGCTGCCATATGTGAGACAGACAGAAATGTCTGAACTTTTACATTACCACGTGGAACTTAAACACCAGCAGTGGGAGTCAGACCGGGACACACCGAAGGCATCACCTGATGGATGATGGGAAGTCAATGGAAAAGAAAGCTAGGGAGAGGCGAGGAAGGGCGTGGCACAGTAAAGCTGTAGCTGCGGAGGCCTCTGGCCCCAGTTCCTGCTAACAGTTGGTCTTTGAGCCCAGTTCCTGGCACAGAACTCGTACAGCTTTGTAGATTGAGTGATGGGAGTGACAGGAGAATATGACACCGAGCTCATAGGTTCCTTGGAATTTCCTGGGTGATAGGAGAGTCTTTGACTCTAATGAGGTGACGCTTTAGGGGGTCCCTGGATGAGGGCTTGGCCAATCGAGGTTGATTTCAAGGGTTTGACTACACGGTGGGAAGGATGGACTAGGCATTGCTTGCCAAGATGGAGAGAGACAGGGAGGGGCCGGTCGGGGGGGCTGGCCTGTTTGGTTTTGGAACAGCTAAAGTTGGAGGTGCCTGCCAGGCACCTGAGTGGAGATACAGTGGGTAGGTGGGCCTACTGATCTGGGGTTCAGGGGAGGAAGAGATGGGGGACACGGCAGTGCAGATACGCCATTGATACGAGAGACCGGATAAGACCATGAAAGGAGTCTGTATGGACAATGTGGAAAAAGAGGGCTGAGGATGAACTCTGGTCTGCTGGGAGTGGGGGAGGGGGCTCTAGAGGAGGAGAATGTGTAACAGTCCTGGGGGCACGGCTGGGTGAAGGAAATGAATACTGAAAGTGAAACGTCAAGGGAAAGTCACTCAGTCCTGTCCTACTCTTTGTGACCCCATGGACTGTAGCCCCCCAGGCTCCTCTGTCCATGGGATCCTCCAGGCAAGAATACTGGCATGGGTGGGGGTTCCCTTCTCCAGGGAATCGTCCCAACCCAGGGATCGAACCCAGGTCTCCCGCATTGCAGGCGGATTCTTTACCAGCTGAGTCACCAGGGAAAAATGAGTATCAGCAGCCCCAATTTCCAGATGTAAAGACTGAGGCTCAGAGGGAGGTCTCAAGCTTGTTCTACCATTCCCTTGTCTCGGAGGTACTTCCAAAAAGGTTTGTTGAATGAATGAATGAATGGTTTCCATTATCGCTGCCGCTCACCAAGGCTGACCTGAAGGGCCACCCTGTCCTCCACCCACAGCGTCCGCAGTGCGGGCATACTATGCTGGAGTCTGCAGTCCAGGGAGACGTGCTCTGGCCACTGAGTGAAGGTCAGCTCCTCGGATACATGTCAGGGTGGAAGACGTGGGACCAGGGCCGTCGGGCCAGTTCCCAGCCCCACCAAGGCCTCCCTCACCCTGGCAGAGCCCCCACCTCTTTGCCATCCACTCCAACGCGCAGGGTGTGTCTATAGCTGGGCCCGAGCCTCTCGTTGGTCAGGTACAGCAGGATCTGGGCTGGGAGGGCCAAGGGGTTGGGCTGAGGCAGGTTGTGTGTGAGCAGCAAGTTCACCTCCTGCTGGGTCTATAACAGAGTGAGAAAAACCAAGACTCACATGAGAGATCACCGAGAGATACTTGCACACCCGTGTTCATAGCAGCACTCTTCACAATAGCCAAAGGGTGGAAGCAACCCAAGTGTCCACTGATGGATAAATGGATCAACAAAATGTGGGCCATTCATACAATGCAATATTATTCAGCCTTAGAAAGGAAGGAAATTCAATAGAGCTGGGAGGCGGGGAGGGCGGGAAATGACGAGTTGTTGTATTGTGGGTAGTTTCAGTTTTGCAAGATGAAGAGAGTTCTGGACACCGATGGTGGTGATGGCTGTACAATCATGTGAATGTATTTAATGCCACTGAACTGTGCACTTGAAAGTGGTTAAGATGGTAAATTTTGTCGTATTATATCACAATGAAGATATTTTTAAAATAAAATAAATGTACTTACTTAATTAATTAAATATACAATAAAAAACTAGACACTGCCCAAATGCTAATGGATAAGATGAACAGATGAACTGTGATACCAGCACACCATGGAATACTATACAGCAGTGAAAAGGGGTAAGACCACGTGAATCCCACAAACATCATGCTGAATAAAAGGAGGCAGATGTAAAAAGCGAGCAGGCTGTGTGCTTTTGTGGACATGACATTAAAAGGGTCGGATGAGCGGTGGCTCCTGGGGAGTTAGGAAGGGGAAGGGGCAGCTGAGGGACTTCTCCTCAGAAGTCTCATTCCTCTACTCATGGACCCTGAAGCTCTCATCCACCAGGGTCCTCTCTGGAGCTCAGCTGGTATCCAAATGCTTCTCTCATCAGGAACACATGGCCCTGGCATCTCAGGTCATCCTGGTCTGCACCCTCACCTCGGTGGTACTGAGGACAAGCAGCCCCCGTAGCGTGCTGGCATCCACGGCGACCAGCACCTGAGCGTCCATGGCTGTGGAGTTCACTGCAATGTAGCCGGAGCTGTTGACTCGGCCTGGGACCCCCAGGGCCTGGAAGGGTTGAAAGAGATGGAAGTAGGTCGTCTTAACTAGGGTGGGTCTCAAGTGGGCATCAGGGGTCCCATGATCTCCCTTGAACTGAAAACAAAATGGGGTGAGGATGTGCCCACATGAGTCTCTACAGGAGAGGGTTTGTGACTTGGGTCAGATTTTAGAAGTGCCAGAGGGCCCCACTTCAGTAGCCCTGCACTGTCAAACGAGCTTCCTCCAGCCCCCTTCCCAACTCCCCAAACCACAAAGATCGCATCTTTATGCCCAAGCACCCCGTGAAACCAACTGGCCAAGAGCCTTAGAACACTGGCAGCTCTGAAACATGTATTTCCCCTCCTTTCCTCCCCCAACCTCTCCAACTCCCCAGGCTCACAGAACCCAGACACCTGCTCCTGAGAGGCGATGGGAGCCTGTTCAGGAAGCAGGCTGCAAGGCCGGCCCACGTGGGCATCTCCCTAGGCTCCGCCCACCAGCGCATCGCCCAGCACAGGGCAGGTCCATCTATTTATGAGAGTGGAGGAGGTCACGGCACCCATCTACGATGACTCTGAAGCCCTGGGAGGAACAGGGATGTGCTCAAGGCCACCAGGGACAAGGGGCAGAAACTTAATTCACAGTCTGGGCTTCCTGGCCTCACAAGTGGCCTTCCAGTGCCCAGGACAGCTGCCCAGCTCCACCCGCCTGACACAGCGTTTGACCCTATTAACCCTTTCCTGCCCAGCCTTGAGACCCCCTTCTCCCTTGGGGTTCCTCTTCCTCCTGGCTTGTTCTTGGTACCCTTGGCTGTTTCCTTCTCATCTTCTCCAGCTTTGCAACCTGAGTGCTTAGTCTCCACCTACCCCACAGCCATCTCAGCCAGTCTGTGACTTTTTTGAGAGTTTTTTTCTTTTTGATGTGGACCGTTTTAAAAATCTTTATTGAATTTGTTACAATATTGCTTCTGTTTGATGTTTTGGTTTCTGGGCCAGGAGGCATGTGGGATCTTCACCCCCTGACCAGGAATTGAACCTGCACCCCCTGTATTGGAAGGCTAAGTCTTACCCACTGGACCACCAGAGAAGTCCTCAGTCTGTGGCTTTAAATGTGACCACCAAGAGGAGGAAACCTCCAGTTCAGACCACAGCTGACCTGATTGCCCCCACCGTCTCCACCTGGGCATTTAAGAGCCCTGTTAGATTTAACACATCCCAAAAGGGCCTGTGAGTCAGCGGCACCTCCTTCCCCACTCTCCTTCTCCACCCACGTCCTTCCTATCACCAGGAACAGCAGCAGCCCCAGTCCTCTTCTCACACAGTCGCCATCTGGCTCCCCTATTTCTCACACCCACATCTGACTGCTATCCAATCCTATCTCTCCACCTCCGTGGTGGATCCTGAATCCGAGGGTGCTTCCACGCCATGGGCTTTTTATAAAACAGAAGTCAGCAAACGCCAGCCCACCAGCCACATCCAGCCCGCTGCCTGCTGTAAATAAAGCTTTATTGGAACGCAGTCATGCCCATTCACCGCACACTGCCTATGGCGCATTGCACTACAGCAGTACTGAGTAGTTACAACAGCGGCTGAACGGCCTGCAAAGTCTAAGATATTTGCTATCTGGACTTTCAGAGAGATGGTCTGCTGATCCCAGCCCCAGAGAATGCCCTTCCCTCTCCAGCTCTGCCTTGGGGCCTTTACAGTGACCATGCCCAGAAAATCCTTTCCCCTTGGGACTCCAGTGGTCCAGTTACTAAGACTTCACATCCTCAATGCAAGCGTCCTAGGTACGATCCCTGGTCAGGGAACTAGATCCCAAATCCCGCAACTAAGAGTTCTCATGCCACACCTAACGATCCCACATGCCTCAACTAAGACCCGGTGCAACCAAATAAATAAACAGAAATAAATATTTTTTTTAAAAAGAGAAAACCTCCCCAGGTACCCACAATCCTACTCTCTCCTCTCCTTCAGGTCTGTGCTTAAATGTCACCCTGTTTGGGGGACCAACTTTGACCGACATACAAAATTGCAGCATCTACCCTGTTTTTCATGACCCCTTTCCCACTTTGTCTCTCTCCTTAGCCCTCATCCCTGTGTAATACACTCCACAGTTCGCTGATTTATCCTGGGACTTGCCTGTCTGCCCCAGAGAGGCACTCATCTCTGCTGTGTTTACAGCTGTATGTCTAGGGCTTAGAGGAGGTTCTCCAGTCCTCCAGGGTTCTCCCCATCTCTCTCACTTTGGCAGTGCTTAAAAAGGAGGGTTCCCGCCTGGAGACCCTGGCGCTCACCCCTCCCACTCACCCCTGGCACACGTACCTGCAGGCCCTCGCAGGAGCTCTCGGCCGCCACCCGCCACTGCAGCCGGTGGTCCAGCTGCAGCTCACCACTGCCCTGAAGCTCGCAGGCCCCCGTGTGCAGCTCCAGGCGCAGCTGGCGCCCGGCCTCCCACCCACACTGGACGGTCAGCACGGTCTCCGGGGGAAGCACGCGCAGTGCAGGCAGCGTGGGCCTCAGTTTCGCTCGGAGTGTGGCTTCGGATGGGTGCAGGGTCACCGCCAAGGTCAAGGAAGCAGTCTGGCTGGCCGCCACAAGGACTCCTGATGCTTCTGCTTCCCCACCCAAGGCCTGCAGGGAGTCGCTGATCTGCGTCCCTGCTGGGAGGCCCAGGCCCTGCTGGATCCCAGAGAGAGAGGTCAGAGGGTGGTCCCACACCAATGAATGGCCCGATTCTCCATCTTCAACCCTCTTCCTAGCCCCCACTCCTCTCCCGTTACAGTGACAACAAAACTGCAGCTTCAACCACAACACACAACAGCTGTCCATCAGAGAACACTCAGTACACACACAGTCTCATGCTGAGTGCTTCATCAGAATGTTCTCTTTTCACCCTATTCCAACGACTCTGAGATTGGTAGTTACTAGTCCCCATTTTACAGATGGGAACACTGACGCTCAACAAGGCCAAGTCATTGCCCAGAATCACATAGCTAATAAGCAGAGGAGCTAAGGTTTGAACCTGATCTGTCTTCAGTCTGTGCCTCACCTCTATGCTGTCCACTAGGATAGTCACTAAAACATCTATTTCTGCTTTATTGACTATGCCAAAGCCTTTGACTGTGTGAATCACAAGAAACTGTGGAAAATTCTGAAAGAGATGGGAACACCAGACCACCTAACCTGCCTCTTGAGAAATCTGTATGCAGGTCAGGAAGCAACAGTTAGAACTGGACATGGAACAACAGACTGGTTCCAAATAGGAAAAGGAGTACGTCAAGTATTGTCACCCTGCTTATTTAACTTCTATGCAGAGTACATCATGAGAAATGCAGGCCTGGAAGAAACACAAGCTGGCATCAAGACTGCCGGGAGAAATATCAATAACCTCAGATATGCAGATGACACCACCTTTATGGCAGAAAGTGAAGAGCTAAAAAGCCTCTTGATGAAAGTGAAAGAGGAGAGCAAAAAAGTTGGCTTAAAGCTCAACATTCAGAAAACGAAGATCATGGCATCTGATCCCTTCACTTCATGGGAAATAGATGGGGAAACAGTAGAAACAGTGTCAGACTTTATTTTTTTGGGCTCCAAAATCACTGCAGATGGTGATTGCAGCCATGAAATTAAAAGACGCTTACTGTGACTGCAGCCATGAAATTAAAAGACACTTACTCCTTGGAAGAAAAGTTATGACCAACCTAGAAAGTATATTCAAAAGCAGAGACATTACTTTGCCGACTAAGGTCCGTCTAGTCAAGGCTATGGTTTTTCCTGTGGTCACATATGGATGTGAGAGTTGGACTGTGAAGAAGGCTGAGCACCGAAGAATTGATGCTTTTGAACTGTGGTGTTGGAGAAGACTCTTGAGAGTCCCTTGGACTGCAAGGAGATCCAACCAGTCCATTCTGAAGGAGATCAACCCTGGGATTTCTTTGAAAGGAATGATGCTAAAGCTAAAGCTCCAGTACTTTGGCCACCTCATGCAAAGAGTTGACTCATCGGAAAAGACTCTGATGCTGGGAGGGATTGGGGGCAGGAGAAGGAGGGGACGACCGAGGATGAGATGGCTGGATGGCATCACGGACACGATGGACGTGAGTCTGAGTGAACTCCGGGAGATGGTGATGGACAGGGAGGTCTGGCGTGCTGCGATTCATGGGGTCGCAAAGTGTCGGACACGACTGAGCAACTGAACTGAACTGAGGATAGTCACTAACCACATGTGGCTGCTGCTGCTGCTAAGTCACTTCAGTCGTGTCGACTCTGTGCGACCCCAGAGACGGCAGCCCACCAGGCTCCCCTGTCCCTGGGATTCTCCAGGCAAGAACGCTGGAGTGGGTTGCCATTGCCTTCTCCAATGCATGAAAGTGAAAAGTGAAAGTGAAGTTGCTCAGTCGTGTCCGACTCCTAGAAACCCCATGGACTGCAGCCTACCAGGCTCCTCCATCCATGGCATTTGCCAGGCAAGAGTGCTGGAGTGGATTGCCATTGCCTTCTCCACCATACTGGGCTGGTTCCATCTAAATTAAAATGAAGTCCAAGTAAGAATTCAGTTTCTCTGTAGCATGAGTAAAATCATCTTAAGCCCTCAGTAGCTCCCTGTGGCTAGTGGCTACTGTCCTGGATAGCAAAGAACACTTCCATCATTATAGAAAGTCCTAGTGGGTAGGCCTGCTTCATCCCATGATGCTCTGCTCTCTTGTGGACCAATCTTGTGTTGACCTGATTAACACTGACAGAACGTCTGCCAGCGCTGAGCCCTATGCTCAGGGATGCTGAGTGGACCAGACCCTGTCCCTGCGCCCAGGAAGCTCCATCAGAAGACACAGGGCAGAGGCCTGTGCCACTCAGACGAGGGCACCAGCCCTGTCTGCTGACCTAGACTCCAGCTTCCCCCTTTCCTGAGTCACAGGGTCCCCTTCCCCAAAAACATCATAGGACAATGCTCAGACTATCTCTTGGCTCAGATAAAACCCAGCCTGTGGTTTTTAACAGGTTATGAAACCAAGATGCAACTGTTTCCAACTGTCATGAGAAGAGTTCCTCTCATTCCCTTCCTGCTCTTAAAATTTTACTAAAAAGACAGACTCTTATAAATTCTGAGCCTGTGGTCCTCAAGTTCCATGGCACTGCGTGCCTCTAATCTCACCCAGCCTCGATCTCCTCATCTGTCAAATGGGAACACGGGATGAGAGATAAGAGGGGTCAAGTGTCCAACAGGGTTTTGGGGAAACAGTAGCTGGTCTTGGGAAGTCCCTGGAGGGGGTGTCAGCCAGGCTCAGGCCTCATGCTGACGGGAAGCTCCTCTCCAGGCACCTTGCTGGCCTACTATACGCACCTCCAGCAGCGGGCAGCCCGGCTCGGTGGCCAGTGTCCACGTGCTCTGGTTCTCAGTGTGCTGCTCCAGGGCACCCTGCAGCCAGCACGGCCCCATCTGGACGGACAGGGAGCTGTGGGGGGCGGGGCCAGGCTGGACGGTCAGGCTGATGGCATTCCAGGGTGGCAGGCCCAGTTGGCCCAGGAGGGGCAGGGAGTGGGTCAGGTGCCCCAGGACCAAGGTCTGGGGCCCGCAGGTATGGGCCAACTGCAGGTGGGCATCTCCACGGTCACTATGGAAGTCCGTGATCAGGTCAAACTTGCAGGGGCCCCAGCTTAGGCTGCCCTCGGAGCGCAGGGCCTGTGGGGTTCCTGTCACCTGGAATATGGAGAAAGTGGTTGGATTTCAGGTGAGTGCCAGAAGCCAGGTGGTGCCAGTGGTAAAGAACCCGCCTGCCAATGCAGGAGACATAGAGATGCGGGTTCGATCCCTGGATTGGGAAGACACCCTGGAGGAGGGCATGGAAACCCACCGCAGTATCCTTGCCCGGAGAACCCCATGGACAGAGGAGCCTCGTGGGCTACTGCCCATGGGTCGCAAACAGTCGGACACGACTGAAGTGACTCAGCACACACACACCAGAAGTCAAGGTGAGGGAGCTGGAGACGCGTCTGGGTGGGAAGAGGGCAGCAGTGGCCCCACGGCCTAAACCCTATCAGCACCTCCTTCTGCAAGGTGAGCGATACCAAGGGTACCCCGTTGAGAGATGTGGGCTCAAATTCCCGTTCTACCACTAACTCAGTCTCTCCAAACCCACGGACTCAGTTTACCCATCTCTAAAATGGGAGTTGATGATAAGTTGCTGGGAGATGGAAGTAAGTTAATCCTTATGAATCCAGAGCCAGGCATCCAGAAAGCACTGGCTATTGGAATGAGATCACGAACATCAATGTTCACTTGCTGGAGGGCAGAGGCCTTAAGCAACTTGCTCCGCCGGGGCCTAAGATCCATCCAACATGGGGGCACAGACCCAAGATGGGAATGAAAGGGTCCCCCCACCTCCCTGGGCCCCAGTGTATCATGGGGGATGAAGGGGTCCAAGCAGCACTTTCCCCCAGGGGGTGAGGATTCAAGGGGCCTCTGTATTATTACTCTATACTAGTCTCATTGTTACTCCTGGATCCTTAACCCCAGGGATGCAGGAAGTGAGATAGAAGAACAGAACCAACTTGAACCACGGAAAAGATGCGAACCAGTGTCTCAGGAGGGCCCTTTGCAAAAGAGAAGAAAAATTGAATTCTGGTCCTGTTTTTGGCTCAAAGCTTTACAGTCAATGAGTCCCCCAATTTAAGTGACAACAGCAAAAGAAAAAAATAGCCCAAAGTTTCTCATGCTGAGTGCAGAGCTGGGCATAAAGTAGGTGGTTAATAATTTATAAAGGGAGGTAGGAACGCACAATGACATGTGGGGCAGGGGGCTTACCTCCAGCAGAGGGCAGTGATTCACCAGGGCCAGGGTCCAGTTGTGTGTGACGCTGGCCTCTGATCTGAAGTCCCCACGGGCGGTCAGGGTGCACAGGCCCAGGGCCACCTCCAGCTGGGCCCGGGGGGGTTCATCTCCCCCCATGGACACTCGGATGTGGTTGTTGGGGGGAACTCCCAGTGCCTGAAGTGGAGGCCATGCGTGCTGGAGGCCAGTGTCCAGGTGAGCATGGCGGCCACAGGCTGAGTGGATGTGGGCTCGGGCGAAGGTGTCCCCAGACGATACCTGAGCCACCAGGCTGGCCCCAAAGTTGTGCACCAGCAAGGAGCCGTTCAGCGTCAGCACAGCTGGATTCTGCTGCCAAGAAAGGCCAGGTGAGGGGGTCCCTACAGAATCCCATGAAGTGCGTCCACTGTCCGTTTGTCCACAGGTGGTTAAGAAAGCCCTCATCCTCCAGGGGCATCCATCACCTCTCTTCTCTTTGAAGAGCTGAAAACACCCTCCCAGGGGAGTGAAGAAATCTAACCACTGAGAGCAATTTGGGGCTCCTCATGCCCTCCTCACCTGGGGCTTCCCTGGTGGCTCAGATAGTAAAGAATCTGCTTACAAGGCAGGAGGCCTGGGTTTGATCCCTGGTTTGGGAAGATCTCCTGGAAAAGGGCATGGCAACCCACTCCAGTATTCTTGCCTGCAGAATCCCATGGACAGAGGACACTGGCCCCTCCCATGGGGCCCAGTCTATAGAGTCGCAAAGAGTCTGACATGACTGACAGACTAACAGGAACAAAAAATGCCCCCTCCCCCGAAGTCTCCGTTTTCTCTTCTCTTTTCCACAAAAGAACGCGGGCCTCTCAACCTCTCTGGTCTGGACATGTCCCTTTTAATGCCCCAAATGGAAGTCACTTGTGCCTCTAAGTGGCATATTCTCAGGACCTGGGGTTCTGAGGGGAGTCTGCACCCCCAGGACAGAACTGGGAGCTGCCCTCAGCCCCTTCCTGTCACCCAGCACTCATCTGTCTGCCTGGGGCGGGGACAGCATCATCGGTGATGGGGTGAATGCACGTATCAGCTCCACCGCGGCCAAATGGAGACCACAAGAGGAGCCAGGGAGCTCGGGGTGGCCTCCCATGGGGCCCAGGGCATGGTTCTCCTGCTTGGATGTCACTGGCCTGCTTCAGGACTGAGGAATGCCCCCTTTCTAACCCTTTCCTGGAATTCCAGGCCATGACTCTCAGAGGGAAGTTCTATCTTCACAGCTCCTGTCCTAACCCTCCTGTGCAGTGAGTCCTTGCAGCAATCACCCTCCCCTCCTGCCGCCAGCTATGAGTCTTTCTCACATGTGTAGCTATTCATTTCACATGCCCCCTAGTCTTAAGTTTCCTCTGGGGGGAGGCATCCCATTTGTCCCTTAAGACCCCTTCAATCCTGATCCTCAATTCCCTTGGTTAACCCTCCTGCCATCTAGGCCACTGTGCAACCCTAGGAAGGTGACTTCACCTCCCTAAGCCTCAGTTTTCACATCTGTAAAAAGAGATTATGATTCCCTGGTAGCTGAAACCAGGGCAAAAGAGAGGGTACCCAACTGAGATGGCATTTAATGCGCATTGGTCCACTTCTTGCTCGACAGCGTAAGGTAGGGACGTACTGTATACTGCCACCTGCAGTATACAGATGACAAGGCTGAAGCTCAGAGAGGTTAAGTAAGTAAGTAAGTGAAGTCGCTCAGTCGTGTCCGACTCTTTGTGACCCCGTGGACTGTAGCCTACCAGGCTCCTCTGTCCATGGGATTCTCCAGGCAAGAATACAAAGGCCTAGCTAAAAGTCACACAGCGGGTGAGTGGCAGGTCTGGGCGGGAAGCTGTGATAGTCTGATTTTTCTGGTCCTTGTGTCTCCCTGTGTTGGGTGAAGTCAGTACCACTACCCAAGCTGGAGGCATGAAAGCATCACACACTTTGCGCTCACACAGGGGACACTGGCAGAAATCGTCCTCCCCAAGCAGGTTCCCTCTACCTGGACAGCCAGGTGGCGAGCCCACAGCACTGGCTCCCGGGGCCCTCAGGCAGTGCCCCAGGTGGGAAACCCAGCAGCACCCATTCAACACCTCTGGATTTGTGTCTCCCCGGTCCCGGAGCAGGTCGATTCCTTGGGCTGGCTCCTCCAGGGGAACCAGCAGGCAGACAGGCCAGGCGAGTGTGCGCCTCCCCCAGGGCCATCCCCAGGGTGATGCTCACTGGCTGATGCCCCCACAGCCATCTGGGCTGAAAGCTCTGCTGAGCCAGGCCTAAACCAGCTGTCTGCTCAGCTGCCCAAAGGGCAGCCCTGACTGGGTCCACTTCACCCACAGCTCTTGGTCCAGGAGACAGTGGGCGCCGCTGGAGATGAGGGAGTCCAAGCCCTGCACGCGGGCCTCCCCACCAGGCTTTGCCTTTGAAGGAGATAACCTACTGTTCACCTGGGCCCTGGCCCAGGAGAGCTCAGAGCTTCCTGGGCCAGGCTGAGGCCCAGCCTGGGCAGCACGTGTGCCTGTAAGGCCCATGCTCTGTCTCCCCCGAAAGGCCCAGATGTGCCTGTCACCAGCCCAGACCACCCCCCACTCCCACCCCCAGGGCAAAGGCTTGAGACACTTGGATCCTGGATCCTTGTCACTGTGTTTACAGAAGGAACCACCCATCCACTGTCAGGCTGGGCTGGGAGACCAGATGCAGGTCCCTGGGGATGCGAAGGGCTTGCAGGAGAGGACTGTGCAGGTCAGCCTGGCAGTGGCCACTGGCCTTCCCTAAGCCATCCAGCAGGAAGGCCTTGGTGCTCAGACTGTGTCTGCCCCTCCCTAGCCTTCCCCAGAGGCAGACCACTATCTACCACCGCTGCCCTGATGGTGACAGAGACCCTGGCACCTCAAGAAGCCACCCGGCGATGTGCCCCCCAGCAAAGCCCTGACAGCTGGGCAGGCACGGCGTCTCCTTTGCAGTTGACCTAGGATGGCCAGCAGGGTGGCCAGCGGGCATGTGTAGGCATGAGGTGTTTTCCCCAACCTTGACCCTGGACACAGTGTTAAGACCCAATTGACCCCATCTCTCCTATTGAAGGCCTCCCTGGGAAGATAAACCTCAAAGAGAGGTTTGTTCAAAGTGCTAATCCACAGCATTGTCACAATCGGAAGTAACCAGAGCTCATGTCCTCACAGGGCCTGTGTGCCAGGCTCTCACTGGTTCCTCATCGGATCCTCAAGGTAACTGTGGGAGGCAGGCATTATTAACAGTCCCATTTTGCAGATTAGAACACTGAGGCACAGGGAAAGTAACTGGTCTGAAGTCACGCAATCGGTAAGCGATGAAGCAGCTTGGCTTCAGGTCGCACACCTTGCTCACTCACCCTGCCTCCCATACACTCTGGATGGTTTAGCCATACCTGTGAAGGGCACAGAGGTGGTTTCCTGTTTTTTGTTTTTGAGACCAATGTAAAAGACAGCTGGCCAGTGTTCCAGGTTTCCCCAGGGGAGGTACTCAGAACATGAACTGATGGGCGCGAGTCTCAGCGGACCAGACAAACCCAGAGTGTCTCCACTCCACTGCCACTTACAGGGGCACGGGCGGGAGCATTAACAGGACGAGAAGATAAGTGGGCAGAAGAGAAGGCAGGGTGGGGAGGAAGAAAGCAAGGGAATGTGGATGAATGGGAGGGGAGGGTGGGAGAAAAGGAGAAAGAATGGATGAGAAGACAGGAGGATGGGAAATTTGGTGAGAGCCTGGGAGGGAAGGTGGGTGGGGCGGGGCAAGCTGGTGGGAAACTGGGTAGGTTACTAGAGAAGTTGCAGAGGCAGTGAGCCTGGCTTGGGCCAGACCCACATGAGAACCTAAGGGTCACTTACCTGGAGCCTCACGAGGCTGGGGTGCAGCCCCAGGGTCAGCTCCCGGCGGTCACCTGCTCCCCTCCTCTCCAGGCCTCCACCAAGTTCCTCGCCATCCACTCTCACCACCAGCCCCGCCTCCAGACTGGGTCCCTCCAGCTGGGCAGAAGCATAGCTGTGAGTGTCCCTCGGACCCACTGCCCCCATGAGGCCCGGGCCCAGCCCTCTCCCCCACCTGCAAGTGTCCACGGCCGTCCACGGAGAAGGGGAGGCCCCAGCGCCTGAGGCCGGGCACCGTGTGGCGGAGGCTGGCGCAGAGCTGGCTGCCCGGTGAGCTGGTGACCACGCCCCCCAGGCCAAGGGCCGCATCCAGCTGACCCCCGGAACTTCGCAGCATCATGCGCACTGAGAAGTTGGAAGCCACGTAGGTGTGCGACACGAGCATCCCTGCCTCGGAGGAGAGCCCTAGGGGCGAGAGGAACCACGGAGACGGCATGCCCCACAGGAGCCAGAATGGGGTCCCTGACAGCCCGCCTTCTCTCTTGAGGGTCCCCTGAGCCCTGAGGCGAACTCGCCTCCCAGCTCCTTCCTAAGACCACAATGGCCACACCTAGCAAGTAATAGGCCCCATGTCCCCTTTGGATTCCTCGCTCCCTAAAGGCAGGGATGGGCTCTTAGGAAGCAGGGGTCTGATCCTGTGCTCTCACCTTGCTGCACCTTCGGGCACCCCCAGGCCCATGGAATTGTCCCCAAGAAGCTAGAGCTGGAGTGTCTGAGCTATTTCCTAACTGCGGTGCCAAGAACGTCCTGGAAGTCCTGCTAAACCAGGTTTCCAAGCCCAGAAGCTAGACTGGGGGTGGGGAGTCCTGGGAGGAGGGGTGGGTGGCAGGGGCTATCTGCCCTCCAGTTTGGAGGTGTGTCTGTGGTGGTGGTGGTGGTAGCTTAGTTGCTAAGACGTGTCCGACTCTTTGAGACCCCATGGCCTGTAGCCCGCCAGGCTCCTCTGTCCATGGGATTTCCCAGGCAAGAATACTGGAGTGGGTTGCCATTTCCTTTTCCAGGGGATCTTCCTGACCCAGGGATCGAACTTATGTCTCCTGCTTGGCAGACAGATTCGTTACGACTACGCCACCTGGGGAGCCTGGGTGTGTCTGTACTGGGTTGCAACTGGTGTTTTGGCTGAATAAGAGCCCAGGGAAGATGGAGGCACTGGGAGAAGGTGGTGGGGGAAGGAAATAGAGCTGGGATGTGGATTTAGGGACTGGGGGCTCTAACTCCCTTGGCTGCAGGCCCTGGGAGTCTTCAGGAAAGGAAGCCACTGGGCTCTCTTAGCCCCTCCTACCTGCCTCACTCAAAGCACTGATGTTGTGACTCAGGCTACCAGAGAGCTGGCTGTGCCCAGGGCCCCAGGTGCAGACCCCACCCAGAGCCAGGCTGGCCGTGTCAGCACGGAGGCTGGCCTGGCCTCCAAGGCTCCCCGTCTGGGCCTGCAGCTGCCCGCTCAGCCGGAGCTCTCCTGGCAAGGCCTGGCTGCTGTTCTGGGCAAGGATGCAGGTCACACTGTGCATGCTGGTGCTGTTCCCTGCCCTCTCATGCTTGTCCCGCAAGAGGAATCCCAGCACGGCTGAGTCGGCAGTGACCTTGACCGTACCTGCAAAGGATGGGAAATAGCCCGAAAAAAGAAGGTCAGCCCAGGGCACTGGGCTACTTTGGGAAGGAAGGAATAGAACCCAGGGGCAGGAAGTTCCTAGATCTAAGATGTAATGTTAACTCATGTCAGAGAGAGAATATCTGAGAACAAGACCAAATGAAATCAGCTTCCCCTGCCCCCAGGATGCTCCAAGGACCAAACAACCTAATTCACAAATAAAACAGCTTTGGCAAAAAAGCAGTAAGCCTGATAAAGCATGTCTGTTAATACCAGCACTGCTAAATCCTGCTCAAGAGAGTCACATATCACCATGATGGAATGGCCCCATTTTACAGGCAACAAAACTGAGACCTGGAAATTTTGGAATTTTAGGGAGGAAAAGATTGCTTAGAGGTCTCTTCCACCTACCCGGAGAAAAAGATTTCATACCCTTGACCCAGGCCATACGTAAGTCATGCATTAGGGATATTCTTGCTCTTATCAAAACCGTTTAGGTTTCCTGACCCTCACCAGTCTTTACTAGGGCCTTAATGTGGTCCAAGTGCCCAAGTTCCCTCCTGTCATTCAAGGTTTGACTCAGGGGTCACTACCTCCAGGAAGCCTTCCTGGTTAAACACCCTCATTCTATGCTTCCAGACACCGAGCGCATGCTAAACTCTGTTACAGAGTACTTTCCATACAGGCAGAACTTTCTCACAGAATCTTGGAATCATCTTTTTTACAGATTCTTTACATTGTAGGGCCCTGTGTCTCCATGTCCTCTACGTTGTTAACCTGTGTCCTTATCTGGAAAACGTGGATAATCAAGAGCAAGACTTCACTTGATTACTGTGAAGGAAAATGAAATAATGTCAATGGAATAGTATAGAATTCAAGAATAAACCCACCACAAATGCTCAGTTGATTTTTGACAAAAGTGCAAAGTGGAAAAAGGACAGTCCTTTCAAAAAATATGGTGAATTGACTGAAGTCCACATGTAAAAAACCTACCATGAACCTTGCCCAAACCTATACACAAATTAATTAAAAACTGACCACAGAAGAAAAGGGAACCCTCCAACACTGTTAGTAAGAATGCAAACTGGTACAGCCACTAACAGAGAACAGTACGCAGGTCCTTAAAAAGAAAAATAGAACTACTATATGATCCAGCAATTCCAGTCTTGAGCATATATCTGGAAAAGATGAAAACTCTAATTTAAAGAGATAAATGTACCCCAATGTTCATAGCAGCACTATTTATAATAGCGAAGATCTAAGGATCCATCAACAGATGAATGGATAAAGAAGATTGATACACACACGATAGAATATTACTCAGCCATAAAAAGAAAATATTGTCATTTGCAGAAACATGGATGGACCTAGAGATTAATAATCTTCACTTAGTACGATTACTAAGTGAAGTAAGTCAGACACAGAAGACGCAATTAGAGAAAAGTCCAATAGCAACAAAGACCCAGCACAGCCAATAAATAAATAAAATCACTTAAAAAAAAAAGACTAGCCATAGATATTTTCAAAGTAAATATCTGATAAAGGACTTGTATAAATGATTCCCACATTCAATGAGAACCCAAGCAACTCAATTTTTAAAATGAGCAAAATGTTTGTTTGTTTTTTGGCCACGGTACCACGAGGCATGGGGCTCTTAGCTCTCCAGCAGGGATTGACCTTACCCCCACTGAACTGGAAGCTCAGAGTCTTAACCTCTGGACCACCTGGGAATTCCCTAAAGTGGGCAAAATGTCTGAACAGACACGTCACCAAAGAAGATTCACAAGTGACAAATAAGCCTATGAAAAGATGCTCAACAAAATTAGTCATCTGTGTGCTTAGTTGCTCAGTCGTGTCTGACTCTGAGACCCCATGGCCTGTGGCCTCCTGTCTCTGTCCATGGGGATTCTCCAGGCAAGAATACTGGAGTGGGATGCCGTGCCCTCCTCCAGGGAACCTTCCTAACCCAGGAATTGAACCAGGGTCTCCTGCATTGCAAGCAGATTCTTTACCAGCTGAGCTACCAGGGAAGAGGGAAATCCAAATCAAAACCAAAATGAGATACAATTACAAGCCAATTGGAACAATAAAAATGAAACTCAAAGCCGAAAACTGACAATACAAATTGCTAGCAAAGACGCAGAGCAACTAGGTTCCTCACACACTGCTGCTGGGAGCAGAAAATGGTACAGCAACTCTAGAAATAGTCTGGCCATTTCCTGTAAATATATACTCGCCATACAACACAACAATCCCATTCCTAGGTATTTACCAAAGAGAAATGAAATCACGCGTTCCCACAAAAACCGGTAGACCCAGCATGATTGAAGTTTTATTCATAATTGAATGACTGGGGGCTTCCCTAGTGGCTCAGCTGGTAAGGAATCCACATGCAGTGTAGGAGACCCTGGTTCTATTCCTGGGTCCGGAAGATCTGCTGGGGAAGGGACAGGCTACCCACTCCAGTATTCCTGGGCTTCCCTGGTGGCTCAGCTGGTAAAGAATCTGTCTGCAATGTGCGAAACCTGGGTTCAGTCCCTGGGTTGGGAAGATTCCTTAGAGAAGGGAATGGCTACACACTCCAGTCTTCTGGCCTGGAGAATTCTACAGACTATATAGTCTATGGGGTCGCAAAGAGTCGGACACGACTGAGCGATTTTCACTTTCATTCATAATTGAAAAATACTAGAAACAACCCAAATACCTTTCAGCTGTGAATGGATAAACCGTAGCACTGGGACTTCCTTGGTAGTTCAGCAGTTAAGAATTCTATCCAAGTTCGCTCCCTGGTTGGAGAACTAAGACCCCACATGCCATGGGGCAACTAAGCCCATGTGGTCAACTACGGAGCCCGTGTGCCGCAACCAGAGATACCATATGCTGCATCTAAGACCCAATGCAGTCAAATAAATAAGTAAAATATTTTTAAAGCTGCAGCATATCCACACAATGGAATACTGCTCATCAACAAAAGGGGGAAAACTACTGATACATACAACTTGGCTGAATATCAACCACATTACATAGGGCAAAAGACGTCATACTCAAAGTTTCCGTACGATACGATTCCATTCACGCTGAATATCAACCACATTACATAGGACAAAAGACATCATACTCAAAATTTCCATACGATACGATTCCATTCACGTGACATCTTGGAGTAGCCCAGGCTACAGGGACAGACAACTGGGTGGCTGCCAGGGATGGGGTGGGGCAAAGGCTAATGACAGTGAGCAGCAGGAAGGAACTTCTGGGGGAGATGGAATTGTTCTGCATCTAGACTACGTTGGTGGATACACCATCAGTTTATCAGAACTGAAAGGGTTTTTCCCTGTATGTAAATTGTGCCCCAAGAAAGTATACTTCGATAATTGCCTTCTTTGGAAGGCAGAAATAGAGACACAGACGTGGAGAACAAGGTATGGATGCCAAGGGGAAATGAGAGGGTGGGATGAACTAGGAGACTGGGATTGGCATATATACACGACCATGTATAGAACAGGAAACTGACAAGAACCTCCTGGGTAGCACAGGGACCCCTACTCAATGCTCAGTGGCCACCTAGATGGGAAGGAAAGCCAAGCAAAGAGGATATATGTACAGGTATAGCTGAGTCACTTTGCCGCACAGCAGCAAATAACACAACTCTGTAAAGTTTTTTTTTTTTTAATAAAGCAATATGTGTTAAGATCAGCATGCGAGTCTGTTATCAGCTGCAAATGACAAACTTCAGAAAGATGAAGGGGAGACCACCAGAGTAAATCAAAGTAACTTGAGAACAGTGCCCTGATGTAACTTTCTTTATCTGATTAAGTTTTTTCAAACCTATGTCATGCAGTCTTAGACAGGTGTTTTATTATGCAATTTGCTTTCTTTCTTTTTTTTTTTTTTAAATGTGGACCATTTTAAAAGTCGTTACTGAATTTGTTATAATATTGCTTCTGTATTATGCTTTGCTTTTTTGGCCATGACGCAAATGGGATCTTAGCTCTCTGACCAGGCATTGAACCTGCACCTGCCTGTGCAAAGTCTTCACCACTAGACTGCCAGGGAAGTCCCTGCAATTTGGTTTTACCACAATTTAACCAATTAGGAATTGGGAGGGTTCGTGTTAATATTACTCCAAGATGAGAGAATGATTCTATTTCCCTGAGGTTGGTAGAAAAGCAGAGTCTTTAGTTTCTGAAAAACTGGGCCCTGGACAGATGTTCAGCCAGGGCATGACGGTCAAGGATATTTGGGCAAAAAATCCCTTTTTGTGAAATCCCGACTTTTGGAACCTTAGTTTCACATAATCAAAAAATAAATATACAAAATTGATAGATTGGAAACTTGAAAATGGAACATAAACAGAAACCAGTGAACCAATCGTATTTCAAATGATTAACAGCATCACACATGATGGGTGGGAGATTAACCACAACTAATGTTTAAACACCATGTTTGTATTTATTTTTGTGTGTTCAGTCATGTCTAGCTCTTTGTGGCCTCATGAACTATATACTCCACCAGGCTCCTCTGTCCATGGAAGTTTCCAGGCAAGAATACTGGAGCGGGTTGCCATTTCCTACTCCAGGAGATCTTCCCGACCCAGGGATCGAACCCATGTCCAGTACCTCTCCTGCACTGGCAGGCAGATACTTGACCACTAGCACCACCTGAGAAGCCCCGTTTGGATTTATACCCTCAGTCTAAAGACAAGAAGTCTAGGGAAGATGGCGGAGGAATAGGACAAGGAGATTACTTTCTCCCTCACAAATTCCTCAAAAAAACATTTCAACTCCGAGCAAACTCCACAAAACAACTTCTGAATGCTGGCAGAGGACATCAAGCACCCAGAAAAGCAGATCATTGCCTTCAAAAACAGGTAGGGAAAAAATATAAAAGACGAAAAAAGAGACAAAGGAGGTGGGGAGGGAGCTCCGTCCCGGGTAGGGAAGCCCGACCCGGGAAAGGAACTTTAAGAAGAGAGGTTTCCAAACACCAGGAAACACTCTCCCTGCCGAGTCTGTGGCGAGCCCTGGAAGCACAGAGGGCATCATAACAGGAACGATACATAAATGAATAATTAAAACCGACAGATTACAAGCCCAACAGTGACTTCCCCAGCGGAAAAGCAGCACAGAAACCTGCACCCACCACTAGCAAGTGGGGGCAGGGCAGGGACACGTGCGTGAGGCGCAGGCTGCACAGCTTTGTAAGAATCGGGTAGGAAAGCCCAGCAAGTAACCAGAACGAACTAACCTGGGCTAGTAAACCAGACTGGGGGATAGCTAACCACATGAAAAGCTCGAACATAGGACACCGCCAGGACTGCACACAGAACAAAGGACAGAACGGAAGTAGCTGGCTGCAGACCATCCCCC
>SJYQ01000967.1:38194-64786 GCA_006410935.1 Redunca redunca
ATAGAAAGAGACACGTGTACCCCAATGTTCGTTGCAGCACTGTTTATAATAGCCAGAACATGGAAACAACCTAGATGTCCATCAGCAGATGAATGGATAAGAAAGCTGTGGTACATATACACAATGGAGTATTACTCAACCTTTAAAAAGAATACATTTGAATCAGTTCTAAGGAGATGGATGGAACTGGAGCCAATTATACAGAGTGAAGCAAGCCAGAAAGAAAAACACCAATACAGTATACTAACGCATATATATGGAATTTAGAAAGATGGGGATGATGACCCTGTATGCGAGACAATAAAAGAGACTCAGATCTATAGAGTGAACTTTTGGACTCTGGGGGAGAGAGAGAGGGAGACGGTGGGATGAGATGGGAGAATGGCATTGAAACATGCATACTATCAAGTAAGAAACGAATCGCCAGTCGATATCCGATGCAGGATGCAGGATGCTTGGGACTGGTGCAAGGAGAGGACCCAGAGAGATGGTATGGGGTGGGAGGTGGGAAGGGATTCATGTTTGGGAACGCTTGTATACTTGTGGTGAATTCATGTTAATGTTTGGCAAAAGCAATACATTAATGTAAAGTAAACTAAAGTTAAAATAAAAATTAAAAAAAAAAAAGACAAGAAGTCTAAACAAATACCAAATTCTAGTTAAAAGGCTTTGTTTTCTCAAAGATAGAGGTTAGTAATTCTGACTACTTTCTATGTATGCTAGGGCTGAACAAATAAGTAAATATATTGTAGATAAGTAGAGCCAGGTTTCTTGCTGTTGAAGAGAGGAATAAGAAATATGAAAGGGGGAAGAAACAGAATGAACTTTTTCATGATGGAGTGGAATTAAGAGCATCGGTATGAACTAGAAATTGTAAACTTATACCTATAGACAGAAAAGATACGTGTGTATGTATGTACACATCCATCTATTTTCTTGGTCTGTTCGTTGAGAAGGCCTAGAAAGACTGATAAACACATCTACATCCCAGACCTTAGTTTTTAAATACTATTTCGCACAAAAGGAGTCAGGAATCCTTGGAGAAATGGCTTGTTCTGTATCAGGGAAAGTATAACGTGAGACTGAGACCTTTTTTTTCGCCATAAAGGAAGAAGTGGCCAAAGTATGATAGGGATATATCAAAAAGACACAGGACATTTATTTCCATTAATGGTGGGACGGTGGGGACACTTCAATTGAGTAACCCTCTCAAGGTAACAATTGCATGTTCTGGACAAAATATATGAAACAATTACCTGAAGTGACTGCAGAGTGACAATGGAGGGGAGTTAGGACTTGGAGGAAAGGACCAGCAATAGTTGAACTGTGTGTTTTTGCTCTTCTTGGTGCCAAGAAGGATGAGCAAAACTCAGACAGAAATCCATGGTCTTACCAATTATAGAATCAGAAAGCAGAGTTCAGGGTGATGATAGCGAACAGAAAGCGAAGTGAGAAATTCCAGAGAGAGCCACAGGAGAGAATCCCAGATTCTACCTATGAAGTCTGTCCAAAGCTCATCCTTGAACAAGGGTGGGACAGACTTCTAAGCAGGCCTGCTAAGATAAAAGAGTTGAAAATTATTTCCACTGCAGCCCACCAGAAGAAAGACAGAGTCTAGATTTTGAGACCAGCCAAGTTTACAGCATGCTAAAAAAATTTTTTAAATAATAATACTCTTCAGAGAAATAGAAAATAATCAGAGTCTTAACATCACTCAAAATGTCCAGAATACAATCTCAAATTACTCAATGTACAAAGAAATAGTAAACTGTAAATCTCATTTAAGAGAAAGGGCAACCAATAATCAAGAGAGATCAACCTCAAGATGATCTAGACACTGGAATTAGCAGACAAAGATTTTAAAACAGCTCTTATAACCATGTTTGAAAATATAAGTAAAATATCCTTGTATTGAATGAAAACCAGAAATAAAAATAACCTAGTGGTGATTCTAGAACTAACAAATATTAAATCTGTGATTGGAAAAAATTATTGGATGATCTAAAATTTTTTTATTGGGGGGGGTGTTTGGAGAAGAAAAAGCTAGTGAACTTGAAGATAGATTGATAGATATTTAAAGCAAAGAAAAAAAGGACNTATTGGATGATCTAAAATTTTTTTATTGGGGGGGTGTTTGGAGAAGAAAAAGCTAGTGAACTTGAAGATAGATTGATAGATATTTAAAGCAAAGAAAAAAAGGACTAAAAAAATCAACAGAGCCTCAGAGATCTGTGGAACAATATAGAAACTTCTAAAACGTGCAGTTGGAAACCACAGAAGAGGACAATGAGAACTGGTCAGAAAGAAATCTTTGAAGAAGCAAATATGAAAGTTTTCCAAATGTGTCAAGAAATATACATTTAAAAAATATCCTTTAAGACTTAAGGCAAAATAGGACCTTTTCAAATAAATACAAATTAAGGAGATTTATTGTCAGTAAGCCAGCCTTCCAAGAAATGCTAAAGGTGATTCTTTATACCAGAAACTCTTTATATCAGAAATAATACCAGAAACTCTTAGGGAGAATGTGAAAGAATATACAGAGGCATAGTTGAAAGAGGAATAGATAAGTTAAAACTGAGTTCTAAAAATTCTTAAAATCATCAGAAAGAAGGCAAAAGAAAATAATAACAGAGGAAGAAAAAGTGTATGATAAAGTAGAAAACACAACAGCAAAATAATAGACATAAATCGAATCATATCAATAATCATGATAAACATAAATCAACTAAATACTATAGTTAAAAAGCAGAGACTGTCAGACTAGATACATAAAGCAAAATCCAACTGCATGTGGGCTACAAGAAAGGTACCTTAAATATTAAGGAAGTAAGTATATGAGAAGAAAAAGGGTGGAAATATATATATAGTACAAATGCTAATAAAAAGCAAGAGTGGCAACATTAATATCAGACAAAATAGACTTCAAGACAAAGAACTGTGGGAGAGACGGTAGTCCATTTCATAAGGATAAACCTGGTCACTCACTAAGAATAATAATCATATATGCTTATACACCTAATACCAGTATGCAATGCACATACATGAAGCCAAAACCAAATGAACAAACTAGAGAAATCCATACAGTCGGCAAGTTTACCACCTTTCTCTGCTTGATACAATGACCAGGCAAAAAAATTCAGTAAAGTATATATTAGAACAATACAGCCAAGCATCTTGACTTAACCAACATTTATAGGACATTACACCCAACAACACTACAGAATACAAATTCTTTTTATTGCATAAGATGTGTTCACAAAATAGACATAGATTGGCCTATAAAACAAGTCACAATGAATATTAAAGGACTGACCCTACAGAAGAAATCCTCTGGCCATAACAAAATTAAATATTACAAAGCTATCTAGAAAAATCTCAAATATTTGGAACTAAGCAACATACTTCAAATACATGGCTGAAAGAGGCAATCATAAGAGAAATCTGAAAATATTTTTAAATAAATCATAATAAAAATACACATCAAATTTTGTGGGATGCACCTAAAGGAATATGTATGGTTTTACATGCTTATATTAGAAAAGGAAAAAGGTCTAAAAGTCAATGGCTTGAGGATCTGCCATAAATAAATCATAAAAAGCACAGCAGAGTAAACCCAAATTAAGTAAGAAAGGAAATAATAGCGATAATGTCTGAAGTCAGTGGAATTGAAAAGAGACAACAAGAAAAAAATAACAGAACATTTAAAAGAATAACATTTGGTTCTTTGAACAGATTTTAAAAATTGACAAAATCCTAGTTAGACTAATAAGGAAGAGAGAGACAGAACATAATAATGACTGTCAAGAACAAAAGCGAAGGTATCATTATAGATACCTTAAAAAGATTTTAATACATATAATAAACAACTACCAATATAGCTGACATCTTAGTTGAGATGGACAAACTCCTTGAAAAACAGAACTTACACAAAATGATAAGGATGAAATAGAAAATATAAATAGATTTATAAATCTATTCATTTTCTAAAAAAAAATTCCACAAAGAAAATTCCAGACGGCTTCCTTGGTAGCGTCCATCAGACAATTACAGGAGTGTTCACACCCATCTTGTACAAGCTCTTTCAGAAAATAGAAGGGAATAAAGTACTTCTCAACTTGTTTTATGAAGTTAGCATACAAAGGGAAAAGATGCTTAACAGTGAAGAAACTCAGCAGACACCACTTTAACCAAGTGATCAAGACTGATGTCACCAAGAGTATAGGGACAAACTGACACCAGGTGGCACTCTGCCAACAAGGCTTTTTTGAAAGCATGTAAGGAAGCGTCCAACAAAGCCCACATGAGGGACATTCTACAAGCTGACTGCCATGTACCCTTTGAAATGTGATCATGAAAGAGAAAGAAATACAGAACTGATCCAGAATAACAGACTAAAGGAACAATATAACTAAATGTAATGCACAATTCAGGATTTTCTTTTACTATAAGGGACATGATTGGGACATCCAGTGGAATCTCAATAAAGTCTAGCTAACAGCAATATATAAATGCTAATTTTCTGAGTTAAGAACTGTATTGTAGAATGTAGGAGAATGTCTTTATTTTTTTGGAAATAAACACAACTATTTAGGGGTGAAGAACTATTAGGTCTGCAGCTTATTAAAACACAGTTCAAGAATTAAACAATTTTAGGGACTTCCTTGGCAGTCTAGTGGTTAAAAACTCCATGCTTCCTTTGCAGGGGGTGTGGGTTTGATCCCTGGTTGGGGGACTAAGATCCCGCATGATGTGCAATGTGGCCCAAAATAAAAAAATTTGTATGCAAATAATAATGTTCTGTACACACATATACACAGAGGGAGACAGAAAAAGAGAGAATAAAAATGATAAAGCAATTGTGATAAATGTCAATAATTGGTGAAGCCAGGTAAAGAGCCTCTGGGATTCTTTGTAATCACTCTTCTGTATGTCTGAAATCATGTCAAAATAAAAAGTATTCGATGTAGCCACTTTGAAAAACATTATAGAGATTCCTCAAAAAGTTAAAAATTGAACTACCATGTGATCCAGCAAATTCACTTCTGGGTATTTATCTGAAGAAAATGAAAGCATTAATTAGAACAGATATATGCACCCCTACCTTCATTGCTAAATGAAATCATTCATTTCATTTCTAAATGAAATTTAGAATGTATCCTTCATTACTAAAGGAAATCAGTCCTGAATTTTCATTGGAAGGACTGATGCTGAAGCTGAAACTCCAAAACTTTGGCTACCTGACACAAAGAACTGACCCCTTGGAAAAGACCCTGATGCTGGGAAAGATTGAAGGCAGGAGGAGAAGGGGACGACAGAGGATGAGATGGTTGGATGGTATCACCAACTAGATGGACGTAAGTTTGAGCAGGCTCCGGGAGTTGGTAATGGACAGGGAAACCTTGCTGCAGTTCACGCGGTCGCAAAAAGTTGGACACGACTGAGTGACTGAACTGAACTGAGCCTTCATTGCAGCATTATTTACAATAGCCAAGACACGGAAGCAACCTAAGTGTCCACTGATAGATGAACGGATAAAGAAGACACAGTATGTGTATACATAATGGAATACTACTCAGTCATGAAAAGAATGAAATCTTGCCGTTTTCAACAACATAAGGGTATTATGAGGGACAAATACTGTATGATTTCGCTTATATACAGAATCTTAAGTAAGTGAACAAACATAAGACAGAAACGAAGTCAAAGATGCGGAGAACAAGCAGGTGGTTGCCAGGGGGAGGTGGGCCAGGGTGGGGGCAGACAGAAGTAGGTAAGGGAGATTAAGAGCTACAAGTTTCCAGCTGCAAAATGAATGAGTCATGGGTATAAAATGTACAGAATGGGAAAGCAGTCAATAACTATGTGATATCTTCGTATGGTAACATATCGTAACTAGACTCATCCTGGTGATCAGTTTGAAACATACAGAAGTACCCAGTCACTATATTGTGTAACAGGAACCAACAGTGTTGCAGATCAATTACATTTCAAAAACAAACTTATAAAAAATGAGATTATTCAATAAGTGGTACTGGGGAAATTGGACAGCTACATGTAAAAGAATGAAAGTAGAACATTCTCTTAACACCACATACAAAAATAAACTCAATGTGGACTAAAGACCTAAATATAAGACCAGAAACCATAAAACTCCTAGAGGAAAACATAGGCAGAACACTCTGGCATAAATCGTAGCAACATTTTTTTGAGTCTGTCTCCTAAAGCAAAGGAAATAAAAGCAAAAATAAACAAATGGACTCTAATTAAACTTGAAAGCCTTTGCACAGCAAATGAAACCATCAGCAAAACAAAAAGACAACCTACTGAATGGGAGGTAATGTTTGTAAATGATATGACCAATGAAAGGTTAATATCCAAAACACATAAACAGCTCACATAATTCAACATCAAGAAAAGACCACACAATCTGAGTAAAAGATGGACAGATGACCTGAATAGAGATTTTTCCAAAGAGGACATGGAGGTGGCCAGTAGGCACATGAAAAGATGCTCGACATCATTAACCATCAGAAAAATGCAAATTAAAACCACAATGGATATCATCTCACATCTGGCAGAATGGCTATCATCAAAAAAATAATAACAAATGTTGGCAAGCATGTGGAGAAAAAGGAAAACCCTTGTGCACTGCTGACGGAAATATAAATTGGTGCAGCCACTATGGAAATCACTATGAAGGTTTCTCAAAAATTAAAAATAGAACAACCATATGAACCAGGAATTCCACTCCTGGGTATATATCCAAAAAGAAAAAAAAAGAAAATATTAATTCAAAAAGATATATGTATCCCAATGCTCATAGCAGTGTTATTTACAATGGCCAAGATATGGAAGCAATTCATCCATCAGCAGACAAATGCATTAAGAAGATACAATACACACACACACACACACACACACACGAATACTACTCAGCCATAAAAAGGAATGAAATTTTGCCATTTCCAACAATATAGATGGACTTGGAGGGTATTATGCCAAGTGAAATAAGTCAGCCGGAGAAAGACCAACACTGTATATCACCTATATGTAGAATCTAAAAAATAAAACGAAGTAGTGAATATAACGGAAAAGAAACAGACTTACAGATACAGAGAACAAACTGGTGGTTACCAGGGGGAGAGGGAAGTGGGATGGAGGATTAAGAGGTAAAAACCATTACGTACAAAGTAAAAGAGCTACAAGGATATATCATACAACATGGGGAATATAGTCAATATTTTATAATAACCTCAAATGGAGTATAACCCTTAAATGATGAGTCACTATGCTGTTCAACATGTAACTTATATAATATACATCAACTATGCTTCAATTTAAAAAAGGTCACATTTATGGTTATCAGAGGTGGGTGATGGGGTATTGGATGATGGCAATCAACATGTACACGCTTCTTGGAGGGAATACAAGTTGGTGCAGCCATTATGCAGTTTTGAGCCAGGATGGAGGTTCTTCAAAAAACTAAAAATAGTATTACCATATGATCCAGCAATCCCACTCCTGGGCATATATCTGGACAAAACTATAATTCAAAAAGACACATGCATCCCTAAGCTCACAGTAGCCCTGTTCACAAGAGCCAGGACAGGAAACAGCCTACATGTCCACTGACGGAGGGATAAAGAAGACGTGGCGCACATGCAACGGAATACTACCTGGCCGTAAAAAGAACAAAATAATGCGTTCTGCAGCAACACGGATGCAACCAGAGACCCCCATACTAAGTGAAGTAAGTCAGAAAGGGAAAGACAAACACCAGATGCTATCACTTATGCGTTGTATCTAAAATGCAGCACAAATGAGCCTATGAAACAGACATGACTTAGCAACTGAAAAACCACCATGGCAAAACAGAGACAGAATCACGGACACCGAGTAAGAACAGATCTGTGCTTGTCCAGGGGAGGGGGTTGGAAGAGGGATGGAGTGGGACCTTGGGGTTAGCAGAGATGGATATATCATATAGCATCATATTATGTTATGTGACTAGTGATAAAAACAGGTCACTATGTTATATATTCCCTATCCTATGATAAGCCATAAAGGGAAAGGACATAAGAAAAAGAACGTATATATAACTGAATCACTCTGCTGTACAGCAGTAATTAACAACATTGTGAATCAACTATACTTCAGTAAAACATTTTTTAAAAGGTTCGAACTTCCAGTTATAAGATAAAGAGGTACTAGGAATGAAATACACATGCTCAGTCACTGAGTCCTGTCTGACTCTTTGAGACCCCATGGACTGCAGCCTGCCAGGCTCGCTGTCCATGGGATTTCCCAGGCAAGAGTACTGGAGTGGGTTGCCATTTCCTCCCACAGAAGAACGTCATATACAACATGACAAATATAATTAACATTGCTGTATGTCATATATGAAAATTAAGAGTATAAAATCCTAAGAGTTCTCACCATAAGAAATTTTCTATTTCTTTAATTTTGTGTCTAAATGAGATGGATGTTCATTAAACCTACTGTGATTATCATTTCCTAATGTATGTAAGTCAAATCACAATGCTGTACACAAACTAATATCGTGCTACATGACAATTATATTTCAATAAAACTCGAAGAAAAACAAATTGTTAGAGGGACTTCCCTGGTGGTCCAGAGTTAAGAAACTGCCTTCCAGTGCAGGGGATGTGGGTTTGACCCCTGGTTGGTGAACTATTCGTTGGAAGGACTGATGCTGAAGCTGAAGCTCCAATACTTTGGCCACATGATTCGAATAGCCGACTCATTGGAAAAGACCCTGATGCTGGGAAAGATTGAAAGCAGGAGGAAAAAGGGGCAACAGAGGACGAGATGGTTGGATGGCATCACCAACTCAATGGAAATGAGTTTGAGCAAGCTCCAGGTGTTGGTGATGGACAGGGAAGCCTGACTGCAGTCCATGGGATCACAAAGAGTTGGACACAACTGAGCGACTGAACTGAACTGGTGAACTAAGATCCCACATGCTGAGGGGCAACTAAGCCCATGTCCCACAGCTAGAAAGCCCATATGGCATAAATGAAGAGCCGACATGCCACAACAAAGACCTAGCACAGCCAAAAAATAAAACAAGTGTTAGAAGGGAATATTGCACTCAGCCCCCTTCCTGGATATTTCCAATATCCATTAGCATGTTACGGCTCTGACAAGTCCTGTTCAAGGCAGCCTGTTTAGTTTGGTTTTCAATTTTTGAAATGTGTTGCAGAATAAAAAAAATGTAAGATGTACAAAGAAATCATGGGATATTCATACAACGGACTACAATGGAGAAATGACATTTGCTACTTATAACAGGATTAATCTCAAAACACAACAAAACCAGTTTGTACTCCACCCTCTGAAAAGAAAATTACTCAGTCCCATGTTTAAACTCCCTCTGTTTAGTATTTAGACAGCAGAAGATTCATTTTGAAAGTGTTACTCGCTCAATCGTGTGACTCCATCGCTCAACTCTTTGGTGACTCCATGGACTACAGTCTGCTAGTACCTCTCTCCGTGGAGTCCTCCAGGCAAGAATACTGGAGTGGGTTGCCATTCCCTTCTCCAATGGATCTTCCCAACACAGGGATCGAACTCCAGTCTCCTGCATTGCAGGCAAATTCTTTACCCTCTGAGCCACCAGGGAAGCCCAAAGAATACTGGAGTGGGTTGTCATTTCCTCCTCCAGGGCACCTTCCTGGCCCAGGGTTCGAACCTGTGTTTCTGGAGTCTCCTGCACTGGCAGGCATATTCTGTACCAGCTGAGCCCCCACGAAGTCCAAGGTACTAACTGCTGACCAAAGGGCATCATGAGTGTGTGTGATGCTGGAACAGAGCATCTGCGGACTTGAATACATGTAGGATTTCATCTACATGGAGGACCCACAGAGAGTGCTCGCCCACAATCCCACAGTGCTCCCTGGGCTCTCACCCTCTCTGAGCACCTTCTTCTGCTTCAGCACCCCCACGAGGGTCAGAAGACGGGGCAGGGCTGCCCAGGTGGCCACTGTGTGCTGGGCTTGGCTCCGCAGGGTCAGGACTCGGCCTCCTCTCTGCGCCTCGGAGGCCTTAAGGAAGAGCTGCACTGTGTTCTGGTCCAGCAGGGCTTTGGAAAACAGCCAGATCCTAGGAAGGAAAGTGATGGGGGCGTGGAAAACATTAGCAGCTATCTCTGCAGCAAATGGTGTTTTTCCCTTTCAAGTAAGCCAGTCTGGCCGTATGAAGTGCATTCCTGAACCCCATGTTCAGACCCATCATGGGATACCTTACTGGGCCCTCAGCCTGCAGGGATGCAGTGTAACAGCGGGCTCAGATCACAGGCTTTGAGGTCAGTCAAATGGGAGGCTGAACCACAGCGCTGCTGCCCACTCTGTGGCCTTGCACAAGGACACAACTCCCTGAACCTCAGTTTCTTCTTCTGTAAAGTGGAGGAAAGCGTGGAACTACTGATGCTGAACTGATATTGCTAATGAGTTATCAGTCTATGTTATTACGGTGGGGGATGAGGGACAAAACAGTCCCAGGAAGCCTGCTGTTACAATTCCTGGAGAATCGGGGCAGGTGACGGGGTGCCAATCACCCACATGTTTTGTTTGTTTGGGTTTTTTTCTTTGCTTGACTCAAGTCACATAAGGCTTCCCAGGCTAGTGGTGAAGAACCTGCCTGCCAACGCAGGAGTTTGATCCCTCAACAGGGAAGATCCCCTGGAGGAGGGCATGGCAACGCACTCCAGTATTCTTGTCTGGAGAACCCCATGGACAGAGGAGCCTGGCGGGCTATAATCCATGGGGTCGAAAAGGTTTGGACATGACTAAAGTGACTTAGCACACACGAGGCACGTAAAAACTTACTTTCCTGACTAGGGATCGAACCCATGCCCCCACTTTGGAAGTGCAGAGTCTTAACCACTGGACCACCAGGGAAGTCCCCCATGGTATGTTCTCTATATGAAACCGTGGGAGATGCTTTCCATGGGAATACCAAGACCAGGGACAAGATCAGCCATGCTTTCCTTGGTGCACACTCACACAGGTGTGAGTGTGTGTCTGTGTGTGTGTGTGTGTGTGTGTGCTTCCCTAAGGAAAGGCACTATTTACAAATAATGCCATTGTTTGGTTTCTACTTTACAATGGCTGCTAAGAAGCTCAGAGTCAAATCATCAGCTCCACTCTAGAAAAAGGCACGCATTTCGTTTACTGATGCCACTTTGATCATCTTCCCATTTTTCCTTCCCTTCACCCTAATTTCCTCATGTATTTTTTTTGAAACCCAGAATAAGAATTGGCAAGCTGTGGGCCCAAACCAGCCCACCTGCATATTAAATAAAGTTTCATCAGAACTTGGCCACTTGCGCTGATTTACATATTGTCTATGATGTTTTTGTGCTACAGTAGCAGAGTACCTGCCACAGAGAGCATGTGGCCCGCAGATCCAAAAATATTTACCATCCTGTCCTTTCCTGAAAAAAAGTAAAGTCTCTCAGTCGTGTCCGACTCTTTGTGACCCCATGGACTGTAGCCTACGAAGCTCTTCCCTCCATGGGATTCTCCAGGCAAGAGTACTGGAGTGGGTTGCTATTTCCTTCTCCAGGGGATCTTCCCAACCCAGGGATCGAACCCGGGTCTCCCACATTCCAGGCAGATGCTTTAACCTCTGAGCCACCAGGGAGTTTGCCAGTTCTTAACCTAGAACAACGTACAGTTTCATAATCTATCTCAAACCCTTTGAAGTTTGGGAATAAGGTTTCCCAGGTGGCTAGGCAGTAAAGAACCTGCCTGCCAATGCAGGAGACACAGGTTCAATCTCTGGTCCGGGAAGATCCCCTGGAGGAGGAAATGGCAACCCACTCCAATATTCTTGCCTGGGAAATCCCATGGACAGAGGAGCCTGGAGGGCTATAGTTCACTGGGTCATAAAAGAATCAGACATAACTTAGCAACTTAACAACAATTGTGAATGCTGTTATAACTAAAAAAGAAAGGAAAATAGATCAAAGTGGAAAATTGAATGTCTCCTCTCTTCTCCCTTCTACCCCCTCAAGCCTTAAAATCAGGAATGGCATGGATGGTCCCATCCCATTCAGCGATGGTCCCAGAGGGCACTTCTGGGTGATGATTTCCCATCTCCCAGGACTTCAGCCCTTCAACCTCAGAGGCCCCCTCCCTCCTTGAAGCCACCTGGGGATGGTCACCTGGCTGGGGCAACCTTGCTGGAGAGCTGCAGCTGAACAGCCGTGGGGGCTCTGAGGACCTCCTGGTGTAGGAGGACGCTCATACCCCAGCCCCAGGTGTTCCTCCGGCTGTCCTGGCTTCCACTGGCCTCCAGCAGAACCAGCTCCTCGCCAGACACGTGCACAGACAGGGAGCCGTTGACGCTGCGCTCTCTGTAGCGCCTGGCAGCCGCCTGCACCTGCAGGGAAAGAGAACAGAGTTCAGAAGCAGGGGTGTTGGGGGTTCTTCCCTGATGCCCCAGTAGTTAAGAATCCACCTTGCAATGCAGGGGACAAACTAAGAGTCCACATGCCACAGAGCAACTTAGTGTGCAAGCCACAACTATTGAGCCCTTGCGGCTCAAGTAGAGGATCCGTGTATTGCAATGAAAGATCTCCCATGACACAAGGAAGGCACCATGTGCCACAACTAAGACCCAACACAGCCACATAATAAATAAATACATACTTTTATAAAACAGTAAAAGTGAAAGCATTAGTCACTCAGTCATGTCCGACTCCTTGCGACCCTATAGACTGTAGTCTGCCAGGTTCCTCTGTCCATGGGATTCTCCAGGCAAGAATACTGGAGTGGGAAGCTATTCCCTTCTCCAGAAGATCTTCTCAACCCAGGGATCAAACCTGTCTGCATTACAGGCAGATGCTTTACCATCTGAGCCACCAGGGAAACCCCTCTTTTTTAAAAGATACTGTTAAAAAAAAAAAAAAGGCAGAGGAAGGACAGGAAGGGTCTGTGGGAGCTGGGTATATAGGAGGGCCTCTTCTTCCAGGAAGTCTTCCTGAGTCACTCCAGCACTGAGCATCACCAAACACAGTGGACAGCAAACACTCAGGAAGAGAAATAAGACAGAGGGAAGAAGAGGGGGAAGCCTTCCCTGACCTCAGGTCCTTTCCACCACCTATGAGGTGGGATTTCTATCTTACAAATGGAGAAACTGAGGCTCAGAGACACATATTCAACCTGGGCCTGCCCAGGTTGCTCACACTTGTGCCTGAAATAGGGCTGCTGAGGGGAGCAGAAGACCCCTGGGCAATTCAGTTACAGAAGAGGATGCTCCACAGTGCCCCTTGGGGCCGAGAGAACCCCTAGAAGCTCTGGAGGTCAAAGGAGAAAGTGTCTGGTGCAGGAGGGGCCACACTTGGGGTGAGTTCCCTGGTGGCTCAGAGGGTAAAGCGTCTGCCTGCAAGGCAGGAGACCTGGGTTCGATCCCTGGGTTGGGAAGATCCCCTGGAGAAGGAAATCGCAACCCACTCCAGTATTCTTGCCTGGAAAATCCCACGGACAGAGGAGCCTGGTGCAGGCTACAATCCACAGGGTCACAAAGAGTCGAACGTGACTGAGAGACTTCACTTTCACACCTGGGTGAGGTTGGAGCAAAGGCCTGGCCAGGCTCCCCAGGGTGATTGGGGGGAGGAGTAGGATGCGAGCGGCAAGGCCCACTCTTCCACCAGCTCTGTAGGGTCTGAAGCCCACTTCCCGATCTGGGCCTCGGTTCCCCCACTACAGGGTAAAAACTGGCCTGGCCCAGTCTGCACATTACAATCACATGGGGAGCTTTTACAAGTATGCCTGGCCCCTCGCTACTTGAATTGATAGACAGTAGTGTTTCCCATGCAAGACAACAGTATTGAGTGATAAAAGGAAATGAGCTATTAAGCCATGAAAAGACACAAAGGAATTGTAACAGCACATTCTAAATGAAACAAACCAATCTTTCACTTCAAGGCTACAAACTGAATGATTCCAACTGTATGATGTTCCCAGGGAAAAGGTAAAACTAAATATACAGAAAATGGTAACTGGTGGCCAGAGGATAAGAGAGAGGGAAGGAGGAACAGAGGGATCGCAGAGGATCTTTAGGGCAGTGAAACTACTGTGTATGATACAGTGAAAGCTGATTTATGACATTATGCACTTGGCAAAACCCACAGAATGTATGGCACAAAGACAGAACCTTAACGTAAATGATGCACTTTAGTTCATAATGAATTAATATTGGTCCCTCCAGTTTAGCAAATGTACCCCACTATGGCAAGATGTTTGGCTTATTTTTTAAACATTCTCCTTTGATTTATTTATTTTTTTATTTTGGCCAAGCCGTGCAGCATGCAGGATCTCAGTCCCCGGCCAGGGATCGAACTGGCGCCCCATAGCAGTGGAAGCACAGTCTACCCCTGGAACACCAGGGAAGTCCCACAAGATGCTGATAAGTGGGAAAACCGTGTGGAGAACAGGGGTCTCTGAGAACTCGCCATACTTTCTGCTCAATTTTCCTGTAAACCTAAAACTGCTATAAAAACTGAGATTTATTAATGTTTTAAAATGCCTGGGATGCCCTAACCAATCAGCTCAGCATCTCCAGGCTGCAGTCCAGGTATGTTCTATTAATAAAACTGCCCCCACCTGCTTCTAACTGCAGCTGAGGCTGGGACCTTCCAGGGGACACGTGTCTTCTCTGGTTGACGCTATGGGCCCGAGGTCTTGTGGAGCATGCATTCTCAACAGGGGCAATATCGCTTTAAATGCATAATTGGTTCTGGTGAGGGGGCTTTGGTTAAAAAAAATAAATTCTTGCACAAGGCACAGATATGCATCCGCATATAACAGAAATACAGGACATGTGTGGACTTAAATTTTCATAGAGGGGAAAATTAGGGATAAAGTGTCTAACAAGCCTCCTGGGTCGGGGATGCAGTAATGAAAATTAGGTTGAGAAACATCAGTGAAGAGATACCTGATGTTTTGCGGGGGATGGGTTTGAGAAGGCTGGGTTCCTGCCACCCAGGCCCAGCCCTCATTCAAACACAGAGATAATGTGAGCAAAGGCTCCTGCTGTTTTAAAAAGCAATAATATACTCAATACTTTAAATGGCCTATATGGGAAAAGAACATTAAAAAAGAGTGGAGATATATATACATACACGAAGTGAAAGTCGCTCATTCGTGTCCAACTCTTTGCGACCCCATGGACTGTATAGTCCACGGAATTCTCCAGGCCAGAATACTGGAGTAGGTAGCTGTTCCCTTCTCCAGGGGATCTTCCCAACCCCTATGTATAACTAAATCACTTCGCTGTACATCTGAAACTAACACAACATTGTAAATCAACCATACTCTAATTTTTAAAAAAGTAATAATAAAGCCCGAATCCATTAGGTGACCCAGCACCCAAGGTTCCAACAGGACTCCTCTCTCTCCATGAGTGCTGGGGCCACACTGGGCTCCACATCCAGACTGCCTGGGTGCCCATCCAAGACCCTCCACTCATGTGCTCCATGACCTTGTACAGGGCACATCACCTCTCTGTGCCTCAGTCTCATCCGCGAAATGCCGAGACAGCAGCACCACGAGGCATCCATGAGATGATCCCGTCAAGGGCTGAGACCAGAGCCTGGCACACGGCATTCAAGGGCCATCAGCTCCCGTTATAACTGACTTCGGTGATGGCACATTTTCCAGTCTGACAGGTGCCATGATTTTATACATCTCGAAAGTGAAAAGGCTGCTGATGAGACAATGAACCAGTGTGGGTCTGAAGACACATCCTGATTTCAGAGATACCAACACATGTGAAAACATGCCTCTGAGAGCAATCAGCTTCCATTCTTCAGAGCCCTTCTCAGGCTCCCATCGAGTTGTCAAAACCCACAGGCACAGGGCTGAGGCTACAGCAGGCATTTAAAAATTGCTATCAAATTCTGGTCCTCATCACAGTGGGGGCTACCCACCTACACCTCCCTGTCCCCAGCCCGCGGCCTAACTCCTGTGTACACAGCATACTCTCAAAGCAGCCAAGGTGGGGGGCTTTCTACGGAGCTGGCCCTGGAGGAGGAGAGCACCGCCCTCCCACCTGCTCGCCTCTCCCTGCCTCTTCCTTTCCCTGGAGAATGAAACCCTATGTGTTTCTATCCCACACTGGGCAAAATACTCTGGGATCTAAAAAGCCATTCTGAAGGCTCATACGGTTTCTTCCAGACCCAACCACAGGGCAGGGTTTCGAGGACAATTCTGCCTCTCTCCATTTTCAAGGGTGAAATGTGATCCTTTCACCCTCCAGGGAGCTGAAAACCCTTCTCGCCTGGACAATCACTTCCAAATGACGGATTTGGAAATCTCCTTCCCATCTGTTCTTGATTCTGGAGGGGCTGTCTGGCTAAGCTTAGCATCGTCGTGTGGCCCTCCCCCTGCTCCCTCCCCTCCATCCTCCCTTCCTTCCGCTCCATCTCCCAGCAAGCTGGCTGCTCAAAGACAACACTTGGCAGGTAACTGAGGTCATCCCGAAGGGACCACCATCTGTACCTGTAAGTCTGGAAGAAACGTGGGTCCACGGGGATGTCTGAGCTGCAAGGAAACCACCGAGTGGGAGTCAGATCTGTTCAGCTGGACTGAGACCTGTTGTGGGGTGGGGAGTGGAGAAGGGGTGAGGGGGTCAGAGGGAGCAAGGAGTGAGATGCAAAACCCAAGAAGGTGGCTGGCTGGGCACTGAGGAGGGACAAGTGTGGGACAGGAGTCCCAAACCCAGGCCCCACAGCAGATGCCGGAAGCCTCCATCCTTCCAGGACGGTTCTCAGCCTAAATCTTACGGAGACTGCCTTACCTGGAAGCTTGAGAAGTTAGGCCCCAGACACAGGGCTGGGAGGACAGCTCTCGGACTGCAGACCACATCCTCCCCCTGCCACAATGTCTGCTCATGCCTCCCATGTTCACGGCTGCCATTTATTTGACCCTGACTATGAACCAGGCACTGGGAAGCTGGTTTTACAATCATCACCCCTGCTCTCACAGGCTGGTATTACTATCCTTCTTCACAGGAGGAAAAACTGATGCTCAGTGAGGTTGAATAATTTACCCAAGGTCACACAGCAAGTCAACAGTGGAGCTAGGATTTGAACCTGAAAGCTCCTTGGAGGTGGGAACAGAAACACAGTCATCCATGCAGTCCCAGCACATCGCACAGAGCCTGGCATGCAGCAGAGACACTATCTATATATGGTGAATTAATGAATATACCCGCAGTGGCTACTATATATTCACCAAAACACACTTCCTTTCCCTCTAGGACATACAACTAAAACTACATTTCCCAGCCTCCCTTGCAGCTGGGTGGGGGTCAAGTACTGAGTTCCCGCCAGTGGAACTGCTTATGCGCCTGACCAACGAAAACCTCCTGCAAAATTCTCACCCTCTTTCTCCTCATCTAGCCTGCTGGGGCAGAGCCACAGGGTGGTGGGAGCCTGGGTCCCTGAGTGACTGTGTGGAGTAGACCCACCGTGAACTGTGACACGACTGCAGAATAAACTTTCACAGTAAAGCAAACTTTTGTCAGAGGTGCACCCTGATTCATCATAGGCATGCTGCCAAAATGAAGCCTGTGCTACCAGCTTGCCAGGGCCACCCTGCCACCTCCCATACAGGACACCCGCATGCTAACATTAAATCCCCTCCTCCCCCAGCTAGGAGGCAGAACTCCATCTTCTGACCTGGGACGTGACGCTGCGGTTGATGGCAGCTCGTGCATCCAGGCCACAGTCAAATGCTCCCTCGTGACTCTGTCTGAAGACAATGTCCCCGTCCACATTCAGGGCTTTGGGAAACCTCAGCTAGGAAAGAACAGACAGTACCTTTTACTCTCACCAACAGTCGAGCTCTGCTTGGAGGTCACCAACCAGCATTTGCCCAGCCCAGGGGTGGGTACCTGGAAGGAGTGAGCCACGTCCAGGGCCAGGTTATGCCAGACTTCACCACGCTGCGATCTGTCATGGTGAAGAGCCTTCACGTGCAGCAAGACTTTCTGGTTGACTTTTAGAGTGGCCTCGACACCTCTGTTCTTAGCCTGTACAAGAACCGACGGCCCTGAGAGAGGGGACTTCCCATCTCTGAGTGCCTGCAGAGGCCACCCTCGGAACCCAGCAATCAAAGTGGTCCCAAGATTGATGGATGAAAGCACTGTACACTGAGCCACTCACAGGAAAGAAAGCGGGGCAGGTGCACAGGGGGGTCTTTGATATGTATGGTAAACTCCAGCACCCACATGTAGGGCGAGCAGGGTAGGCTTGAGGGCCTGTGTCTCATTCACAAGGGTGATTGTTCTAGTCACTGTTGCAGTTGTAACACTCAGCATAGCACCAGGTGCACAGCAGGTGCCCAATAAATATCTAGACGAACGCAGAATCACCAGTTGTAGTTATTGCCTGAAATCCCAAGGGCAATGCCATGCTAAGTGGAAGAATGTTTAATTTTTGGCAGGCAGAAAAATACCCACCTTCCCCAAAATGTCCATGTCCTCAATCCTGAACTCTGGGAATCTGTTACTTTACAGGGCAAAAGAGATTTTACAATTAAGGATCTTGAGATGGGCAGATTATCCTGGATTATCCAATGAGCTGATCACAAGGCTTTTTTGGCTTGTGTTGGGTTTTTTTTTTTTTTGGGTCAAACAGCACATGAGATCTTAGTTCCCTGACCAGGTATTGAACCTGCGCCCTCTGCAGTGAAAACATGGAGTCTTAACCATTGGACTTCCCGGGAAGCTTCAAGGATTCTTATACGAGGGAGACGAGAGAGTCACAGTCAGAGAGAGGAAGATGCTACTCTGTTACCTTTGAAAACAGAGAAAGGGACCATCAATCAAGACACATGAGTGGTTTTTAGAAGTTAGAAAAGGCAAAAAAAAAAAAAAAAAAAAGAATTCTCCCCCTGGAACTTCTGGAAAGAATGCAATCCTGGAAACACCTTGATTTCAGCCAAGTGAAACCCATTTTTTATTTCAGATCTCAACAAATGTAAGATAAATTTGTGTTGTGTTAAGCCACTAAGTTCGTGGCAATTTATTATAGCAGCAACAGGAAATACATACACAGAGTTAATCACTTATTCACTCAACAACCATTTCGCTTCTGCCACATGCTAAGTACAAGCAACAGGCTGATCTTTTCCCACCTGTGCTGACTGAGAAGTTAAAAAATGTCTTGCCACTAGAATTTCATCATTGGTGAACATCTCTAAAAGAATACACAGCTTTATTTCAGAGCTAGGATGGAGGAGGAAGAAACAAAGGTCCAAGAGAAGCAAAAAATGTGTGTCATTAAACAAAGATACGGTTTTAAAACCCTGGAGAAGGAAATGGCAACCCACTCCAGTATTCTTGCCTAGACAATCCCATGGACAGAGGAGCCTGGCGGGCTACAGTTCATGGGGTCACAAAGAGTTGGACATGACTGAGTACACAGCGTTTTAGAAAGAACAGTCAAATTAAATTAAATTAAAGTATCCTCACCTACTTGGTTCTAGCCTGTTGGTGTCAGGTGGGGTTTCAGGCCCAGTGGATCAGATCTTCCAATTTTTTATAATTAGAAGCAGAGATCTGGGTTTTATTCCAAATCTTCAGATTTAAATGTTGACACTTTTTTCCCTTTAATTTAAATGCTAAGCAGGCCAAACAAAACACATCTGCAGGCTGGATTTGGCCCATTCGCCATTTTGCAATCTCCGGTTTAGAGAACAGGACACACCACTGGGAACCATTTGCGCAGGTGTTCTGGGTCGTCATCTTGCCCATGGTTTCCCCTCAGGACCTCCAACTCCCAAACCTGGGGCCTGCTCACAGCCCAGTTTGACAGGCGGGGAAGTGAGGCCCCAGAAACACAGGTCTCTCTCCATGTACAGCAGCTGGCCCGGCTCCAGCCCCAGACCTGTGGATATCCCCAAGGGAGAAACCACCACTATCTTCCTTCTCCAGGGCCCAGCACACAGCAGGTGCTCAATACATGCTTGCTGGAGAATGGGATCATCTCTCGGAGCATCTTTTCCTAGAGGGGTCAGGAAGGAGACTTGGATGAGGGCCTATAGCCATGTTGTAAGTACTCAAGATTGCACCCAAGTACAATCTTGGAAGGACTGATGCTGCAGCCGAAACGCCAATACTTTGGCCACCTGATGCCAAAAGCTGACTCACTAAAAAAGACGCTGATGCTGGGAAATACTGAAGGCAAAAGGAGAAGGGGGTGATAGAGGATGAAATGGTTGGATGGCATCACTGACTCAATGGACATGAGTTTCAGCAAACTCCAGGAGACAGTGAAGGACAGAGGAGCCTGGCGTGCTGCCGTCCATTGGGTCACAAAGAGTCAGCCATGACATAGCAACTGCACAAGTACTCGAGAAAGATCAGTGTACTCCATTTCAATCCTTGTAACGCTGCGTAAGAGATGAAGATTGCTGTCTCCACTGCACAGAAGAGGAAACTGAGATCCAGAGACACAAGATGGTTTGCTAAGGGCACAGAGGCAAAAATGAGTTTCACTCCTAGAAGACAAATGCCAAGACCCACTACTGCTGCTGCTAAGTTGCTTCAGTCCTGTCTGACTCTCTGCGACCCCACAGACGGCAGCCCACCGGGCTCCCCCCGTCCCTGGGATTCTCCAGGCAAGAATACTGGAGTGAGTTGCCATTTCCTTCTCCAATGCGTGAAAGTGAAAAGTGAAAGTGAAGTCACTCAGTCGTGTCCGACTCTTCGAGACCCCATGGACTGCAGCCCACCAGGCTCTTCCATCCATGGGATTTTCCAGGCAAGAGTACTGGAGTGGGGTGCCATCACCTTCTCCGAAGACCCTCCAAGTCAGGGATTAAAAACTACAGACTGGGAGCAGGGGAAACTGGCCAGCCTGTTTTTGCAAATCAAGTTGTTTAAGCTGCTATAACAGAAATACCACAGACTGCGTGACTCAAACACCAGAAATTTTACATCTCACAGTTCTGGAGGCTGGAAGTCTAAAACCAAGGTGCCAGGCATGGACGGGTTCTGGTGAGAAACCTCTTGCTGGTTTGCAGATGGCTTTTTTCATTGTGTCCTCACATGGTGGAGAGAAAGCTCAGCTCTGGTCCTCTTTTTGGAAGGACACTAATCTTACCATTAAGATTAATCACTTCATGGCAAATAGATGGGGAAAAAATGGAAACAGTGACAGACTTTATTTTCTCAGGCTCCAAAATCACTGCACACAGTGACTACAGCCATAAAATTAAAAGAGGCTAGCTCCTTGGAAGAAAGCTGTATGACAAACCTAGACAGTGTATTAAAAAGCAGAGATATCACTTTGCTGACAAAGGTCCGTATAGTTAAAGGTATGGTTTTTCCAGTAGTCATGTACGGATGTGAGATTCAGACCACAAAGAAGGCTGAGAACAGAACTGATGCTTTCGAACTGTGGTGCTAGAGAAGACTCTTGAGGGTCTCTTGGATTGCAAGTAGATCAAACCAGTCCATCTTAGAAATCAAACCTGAATATTCATTGGAAGGACTGATGCTGAAGCTCCAATACTTTGGCCACCTGATGCAAAGAGCCAACTCATTGGAAAAACCCTGATGCTGGGAAAGATTGAAGGCAGGAGGAGAAGGGGGGCAATAGAGGATGAGACAGCTGGATGGCATCACCAACTCAATGCACATAAGACTGAGCAAACCCTGGGAGATAGTGAAGGAAGGGAAACTTGGTGGGCTGCAGTCCATGGGATGGCAAAGAGTCGGACATGACTGAGCGCTGAGCAACTGAACAACAATCTTATCATAAGGGCTCCACCCTCACGACCTTGATTACCCAAAGCCCGCACTTCCAGAGGCCATCACATTAGAGCTTCAACATATGAATCTGGGGAGGGGGGTGGGGACACAAACATTCAGCCCACAGCAAAAGTTTTATCAGAACACAGTTGTGCCCATTCATTTGTGTGTTTCCTACAATGTTTGTGAGCTACAAAGGCAGAGATGAGTACTTGCAACACTGGCTGTATGACCTGCAAAGGCTACAATAGTTACCATCTGGTCCTTCAGAGAAAAACTTGGTCAACCCCGCTCTAAATTAGGTATGTAATGCATTTTCCTTTCTATTTTTAAAATTGTGGTCTCATGGAACTTCCCCAACCAGGAATTGAACCTGTGCCCCCTGCATTGGAAGCACAGAGTCTTAACCACTGGACTAACAGGGGAGTCTTAGAATGGACTTGCAACAGCACCGGGCCAACAGCTATTCATTAAACACTGACTGTGCACCAGGCCTTGTGGCTCTCAGGATTACAAAGCAGACACGTCCCAATCACGGTCTCGGACTAGCACAGGGTCCGGGCTGGGGTCTTTCTCCCAAGAGAAGAGGTGAGGGTTTTTAAGTAAGGGGGCGACGATGACTACGCTGGCGTGCTGAAAAACTCCCTCGGGCTCTCAAGTAGATTGAAGTAGGCAGACAGCGGAACAGAAAACTCAGTCCAGAATTCTCAGTTTGCTTCGTCCAGTTGAGAGAAGATGGCAACCTGAACCAGGGACCACTGGGGTGAAAAGAGCTCTGGGATCCTCACTTACCACGTGCCGATTCCATGAAACCACGCACCCGTCCAAGCTCCTAGGGATGGCCCTGCCGTCGTACGGGTGGGTCAGGCCCGCGCAGACCTGGGAGGGACAACCACACACATGCACACGTATGTACACACACACACAGATGGGTCAGAGGCAGATGGAAGCCCCTCCCCGTTGAACCCTGGAGCCCACTCACATAGGGGTGCCCGGCCTGGTAGCCCAGGACCACGGTCTGCAGGGTCTCCTCCTGGGCACCCAGGACCACCCTGCTCTCCAGAGAGTAACGCTGGTGCCGCCTGTCAGCTGTGAAGGTCTCCTGCAGAAGGATGCGCTGCGGGAGGGGCACAGTCCAGGGGTGCCTGGCATGGAGAGCAGGGAACAGGCTGAAGCCATTAATGCAGCTGGCGGGGTCAGAGGACACCTGTGCCCCAGGGGCCTGTCACTATCTTGCAGAATTGAGACTTTGTTACAGGGGACTAGCCTGGTGGTCCAGTGGTTAAGAATCCACCTTCCGACGCATGGGATGTGGGTTCGATCCCTGGTCAGGGAACTAAGATCCCACACGCCGCATAGCAACTAAGCCCTCACATTCCAACTACTGAGCCCACGTGCCACAACTAGAGAGAAGCTTGAGCAACGAAACTAGAGAAGCCTGTGCACTGCAACAAAGATCCTGTGTGCCTAGCTAAGACCTGATGCAGCCAAATAAATCTTTTTTAAAAAAGACTCTGTCTATGTGCGTGCATGTGAAGTCCCTTCAGTCGTGTCTGACTGTTTGCAGCCCTAAGGACCATGGCCCACCAGGCTCCTCTGTCCATGGCATTCTCCAGGCGAGAATACTGGAGTGGGCTGCCATTCCCTTCTCCAGGGGATCTTCCGGACCCAGGGATGGAACCCGAGTCTCCTGCATCTCCTGCACTGCAGGCAGATTCTCTACCATCTGAGCCACCAGGGAAACCCTGGCACACAGTAGGTGCTCAATAAATATAAATGAGATTTAAAAGTGGATGAGACCTTGGCAAATGCAGTGGCTGTTAGTTTTGGGTTACTGCTGCTGTTCCGACAGTAGATGGCTAAGGGCCCCCAGCTGGTCAGTGCACAGCCTGGACTTCAGGCTGGGTCTTCTGACTCCAACCCTGTGCTGTTCACCCCCCAACAAAGAACAGGCTTTTCAACCAGCTGGGCCTCCAGGAACTGAAATGGTTCCCCCAGAGCAGCTTTCAGCCTGGGGTGATGAGACTGTTTTCTGTGCCCACCTTGGCACACTAATGAAAGGGGGTGAGGGACGTGGGGGCTTTCAGGGAGGGGGCTCATCTCTGAGCTCTGGGTTCTGTCTGGGCCCCTCCAGGCAGCATGGCACACCCCACTCCCTGGTGACCCTCCATGCTGGATAACAGGAGACCCGGGCAAGCACCACTCCTCGGGGGAAGCAGCCTGGGGGAAGGGGCCACACATACAGAAGGAAGAAGGTTCCCTGCTTCTGGTACAAGCTCCTGTCTCGAACCAGCTCCTCCAGGATGCCCTCCAGCTGCAATCCCTCAGGATGGCCCCTGGCACCGGTCCCCAGAGCCGTCAGCGATACATGACTCTTCCATGGCTGCAATGAGGACCAGGCTGATGCAGAGGGATGCCCAGAGGGTCCCAGCTGCAAAACATCCTGCCCTGGGGGTCTCCAGGGGCAGCCCCCACTGCCCACTCATCACCCCAGGAATGACTACCGAGAAGGGCTGATCAAATGGGCTGCAGCCTCCACACCATCAGACCTCAAGGTTGCAGAGGCACACTGCCCTGGCCAGACCTCTCCAGGGGCCCAGCAGGAATGAAGCACTTGGATGTCCAGTACCAGGTGGCCGACCTTTGCTCTGCAGTCAGCGCTAGTATGGCTGGGGTCCATTTTATAGATAAAGAAACTGAGGCTCGGGGAGGCTTATAGGCCAAACTAGTAGCCTTCCCCATCCCAGATATAGGATTCAGGGTCTCTCGATGGCAAAGTCTCCAGCACAGGCTACCTGGACCCTTACCTGCTCCATGTGCCTGTAGGCTGCCGTTAGGTTCAGCTCCCGCTGGGAGCCCTTCAACCAGCAGTGCAGGATCTTACGGTCTCGGCTGTTCTCAGCATGAATCTCGCTCTGCACCACTTCGCTCCAGGCTGATTCTATTTTACTCTGGCTGCTAAAGAGGCTCTGTGCCAAGGCTGTCACCGTGGAAATCTGCAATGAGGATGAAGAGGCTGACCAAAGCCTTTGTACACCCTATTTCCTCCTCTTGGGATTCCCTTTCTTTCAGTCCCACTTGGTGAACTCCTACTCATCCTTCAAAACCCCTCCAGTGAAGGAGGACACCCAAGAGAACAGAGGGGTAGCCTTCTCTCCCTGCATCACTGCATGGTTTTCAGAGCCATGGGAGGATCTAGGTGTTATTTGGGCTTGTACTGGGGCTGGGGGAAGTAGAACTCTTTAGCCTTATGCTGAACTGTGTACCAGCCCACTGCCCTTGGCACAAGCCCCTCTAGGAACAAGGCTCTGCCTTGTGCCCTGCTGGCCTCTGTCCCTTGTTCATACAGCTCCCTCAGGGGACTCATGAGGAGAGGTAATGGGGCCAAGATGGAGTTTGGGAATTACCAAACCTCCTGCCAAATACTAGAACTACCCAAGACTTACCCATGCATCACTGACCTCAGGTCACGCCCAGAACCTACGGGCCCCATTTCAGCAAATGGCACCTGCTCCTACACAACTTTGTTGTGTTTTCTGTCGCTCAGTTGTGTCCAACTCTTTGTGACCCCACGGACTGCAACACGTCAGGCTTCTCTGTCCTACACCATCTCCTAGAGCTTGCTCAAACTAATGTCCATTGAGTCGCTGATGCCATCCAACCATCTCATCCTCTGTCGTCCCCTTTTCCTCCAGCCTTCAATCCTTCCCAGCATCAGGGTCTTTTCCAATGAGTCAGTTCTTCGAATCAGGCGGCCAAAGGATTGGAGCTTCAGCTTCAGTCCTTCCGATAAATATGTAGGATGGACTTCCTTTAGGATGGACTGGTTTGATCTCCTTGCTGTCCAAAAGACTCTCAAAGAGTCTTCTCCAGTACCACAGTTTGAAAGCATCAACTCAGCACTCAGCCTTCTTTATGGTTCAACTCTTACATCCATACACGACTACTCGAAAGACCATAGCTACACATCTGCTTGAGCCAAAAACTTGGGGTCATTTGTCTCTTTCTCACTTCCCCAAACCAATCCATAAGCAAGTCAGTCATCTACCCCTTTAAGTAAGTTCTGCAATCTGACCACCTGCCTCTGCTGTCTTCCCCCAGGCCAGGCCACCATCACGCCCCTGAGCTGGGTCACCTACAGGAATGGGCCGGCCGACCCCTCCTTGCATCCTGTCCTGGCTTTATCTGTCACATAGCTGTCCTCTCAAGGTCCCTAACCTTGCCAGGAGTCACTTGCTCCTCCTGAGTCCACCCTGGTGCCACCTGGCCCCTGCCTCGAGGGGACTGTGCTGTCCCCAGACATGCCCACTGAGCTGCCTCCTCCTGAGCCCAAGTCAGGCCTGGACCACCCCTCCCTCATGTCCACTCATCATCCCAACACAGGGAGAGGCTTGATGTACCGGGTTCCCACGTACACCAGGGAAGTCCTTCTCTTGTTGCTTTCCTTTCAAACTCTGCTATGCTGCTTCCCTCGGCAGGCGGTGTAAAACTGACCTCCATCCTCAAAGTTTTCATTCTGTGTTTTGGCAAAAGCCTCCTATTTGTTTCCAAGGTACCAACTCAACCTACTTTCATATTTTACTGTATCAGCTGCTAAGCAAGAACATGAGACATTGAGGTTTATTTTGCGGTCCACTCTCCCAAATTCCCTTGGCAACTAACTCTGAAGAGTGTCAATACTGAGTGAGCCAGAGCTCACGCATCTGGGACCCAGTATGGAAAACCCCCGAACCTCAGTTTTAACCCTTTGCTCAGAAGATTTAAGCCACAAGAAATCAGCCTCCCTGGCCGCTGGTGGGGGGG
>SJYQ01000967.1:64794-158234 GCA_006410935.1 Redunca redunca
TGGGGGGTGGGGGGGCAGGGGGCGTGGCTGAGCATGCGCACCCGAAGGTAGGTGGTAGCTGGGGTGTAGACGTGGATCTTGCCCTGCCTCTGGAGGCCCTGGCCCCTGCAGGCCACGTTCACCACCAAATTCTTCAGAGTCCAGGCCTTGCCCAGCGTCAGCTCCAACACAGTCTGGAACATGGCTCGGTTAGGCCAGTACAGCCTGTGAGCCGTGGAGACCATCAGCCAGGGACTATTCAGGTTCAAGGCTCCTGAGACAGGCAGAGAACAAGAAACTAGTTATCTCCAGGGCAAGAAGGGGGCTTCCGGCAGGCAGCAAGAGCCCCCGGTAGAGTCATCACGGTCACCGCAGGGCACATCTCATAACTGGGAATGCCTGGGGGTAGAACATAAGGGAACCTTCTAGAATGACTCTAATGTTCTGAATTTTGACAGGAGCTTGGGTTTCACAGATCTGTGCACCTGTCAAAACTCATCAAATGGTACCCGGGAGATGTTGGCGTTTCACCTTAGTGAATGATACCAAACTGAAATGTTGAGGGGTGAGATGGACCATAGTTTACAACTTAATTTGACCTGTTACCAACAAATAAGACAGATGGCTAAGTGGACAGATAGGCGACAAGATAGGTGGAGTAAAATGTTCATAGTAGAATCCACACTGAGAATATGTAGGTGTTCCCTGCAGTACTCTTTGCACTTTTCTGTATGTTTGAAATGTTTTCAGAAAGATATGTTAGACAGAAGAAACGCTAGGAAAGTTGGAAAGGGGGCACTGGAGTGAGGTGATCAAGAGCATGGCCTTTACTCTTGCAAGCTATGTGACCTCTTTGAGCCTGTGCTTCCATCATCTGTAAAATGGGTACAATAGTACCAATCACTGAGTCTTGGGACAGAGGAAGCATCCACTCAGAAGAGTAAAGATCAATTATCACCATCATCAAAAAGTTGACATTCTACATAGCATGTTGCCCTTCCACAAGGAACTAAAACCAGTCACTGGACCCCTCTCATACTTTGTAATAAATCTCCCACTCGCTCAAGGACTAATTCAGTAAATATTGCTCCAGACTCTCAGAACTTGGCAGTGAACAGGAGGCATAGTTGCTGCCTTGATGGAACTCGTGGTCTGGGGCAGTGGTGGCGGAGAAATCTTGAGTAAACATATAATGGGACCTGTGCTGTGCTGTGCTTAGTTCCTCAGTCCCGTCCAGCTCTTTGCAGCCCCATGGAGTATAGCCTGCCAGGCTCCTCTGTCTGTGGGGATTCTCAGGCAAGAATACTGGAGGGGGTTGCCATGCCCTCCTCCAGGGGATCTTCCCAACCCAGGGGTCGAACCCAGGTCTCTCGCATTGCAGGCATATTGTTTACCGTCTGAGCCACCAGGGAAGACCTACCTAGGAGGAAAATGCTGAGTACTAGGAAGGAAAAGAAAGAGGGAGCTAGGCCAAGGTCAGGAGGATCAGTGAAGACTCCCATGAACAGGACCACTGAGCTCAACCCTGAATGAGAGGCAGTGGAGTCTGTCAAAGGGAGGGAGCACTCCCGCACCTCCTAGTGGGGATAGAAGATTCACTATGTGGGGAAACTGAGGCTGAGAGGCCAGGATTCAGGAGGACCCAGCACAGCAAGGGTAGAGGGTGAGCTGCCAAGTTGAGAACAGGGAGATATTGAGTAGAGTGTAGTCAGGGGCCCTGACCTGAGGTATCAGTTCCACAGGAAGTGGGGAGTTTGCTCCACAGAAAAACAGAGTGACTGAAAAAAAATGGTCCACAGATATGGGGCCCAGGGTCCTCAGGGAAAGCCAGGACCCCATCCAACAGGGAAGTCCATCAGTCAACAAGAGCACCCCCACTCATACATACATACATATATACAGATGAAATACTGCTCAGCCATGAAAAAGAATGAAGCAATTCCATTTGCAGCTACATGAATGCAACTAGAGATTATCATCCTAAATGAAGCAAGTGAGAAAGATAAATGCCGTGTAATATTACTTAGACATGGAATCTAAAATATGACGCAAATGAACTGATCTATGAAAAAGACTCATAGACATAGAGAACAGACTTCTAGTTAACAAAGGGAGGGATGGATTGGGAGCTCAGGATTCAAAGATGGAAACTATTCTATATGGAATGGGTAAACAACAAGATCCTACTGTATAGCACAAGGAATAATGTTCAATATCCTATGATAAGCCAAATGGAAAAGAATAGAAAAAATGTATATGTGTATATACATTTGCGGGATCACTTTGCTGTACAGCAGAAATTAATAGAACACTGTAACTCAACTATACTTCAACGTTTTTTTTTAAAAGAGCACACACACCCTCCCCCTCCCATACAGCCTCCTTCCAAACAAGTTCCAAGTTACTGACTCTTAAACAGAAGCACATACCCTACTTTTACCTGGCATGTGGGGAAAGCTATTAAAAGGAATTTCAGAAACATAAGGAGAAAAGAAACTCAGGGGGAACAGATCAAAGCCCCCCGATTCTATAACTTCCGTTCACAGAGAAGAGAAGATAATGCATCATGAAGAACTTGCAGGAACACAAAAGAGCTCTTGGGAATACAAGCTAAACAAAACTAAAAAGGTCAGCAGGAGGGCTGGTGGATGAAGCTGAGGAAATCAGCCCTCAAAACAGAACAAAAGGACATAGAACAAAGGAGAAAAAAGAGAAAGTCAGAGGTTTCGTTTCTGAGGACCAACATCTATCTGACCAACAGGAATTCCAGAACACAGAAAGAAATTACCAAAGAAACTGTACAAGAAAACTGTTGCTGCTGCTAAGTCGCTTCAGTCGTGACCAACTCTGTGCGACCCCGTAGACGGCAGCCCACCAGGCTCTCCCGTCCCTGGGATTCTCCAGGCAAGAACACTGGAGTGGGTTGCCATTTCCTTCTCCAATGCATGAAAGTGAAAAATGAAAGTGAAGTCGCTCAGTCGTGTCCGACCCCAGTCGTGTCCGACTCTTCGAAACCCCATGGACTGCAGCCCACCAGGCTCCTTTGTCCATGGGATTTTCCAGGCAAGAGTACTGGGGTGGGGTGCCATTGCCTTCTCCGACAAGAAAACTGCCAAGACCCAAATGGTGGGTCTCCACATCTTAAGGTTATATGCCAAGTCCTTAGCACAGTGAATGAAGATAGATCCAAACCAAGGCTCATCATCATAAGATTTGAAGATATGAGGAATAAGGGCTTTCCTCATAGCTCAGGTGCTAAAGAATCTGCCTGCAATGCAGGAGACCCTGGTTCTATTCCTGGGTCAGGAAGATCCGCTGGAGAAGGGAAAGGCTACCCGCTCTAGTATTCTGACCTGGAGAATTCCATGGACTGTATAGTCCATGGGGTAGCAAAGAGTCAGACAAGATTGAGCGACTTTCACTTTCAGGACTAAAGAGAAGCTCCTAAAAGCTTCTAGAGAGAGACAAAAGGGTCACAGACAAAGGATGATGGATCAGAAAAAGCACCAGACCTCTCGATTGATTCATATAGACAGTGGAGTGATGTCTTCGAAATCTCAAAGGGAAATCATTTCTGACCTAGAGTTCTCTATTCAGCCAAATCAAATGAAGACAGTTTAAACATTCAGGGTTTCAAATGTTTACATCCTGTTACAGGTTGAATTGTCTCTCTCGAACAGATATGTAGTCTTAACCCTGAGTACCTCAAAATGTGACCTTATTTGGGAATGGGGTCATTGCAGATAAAATTAGTTAAGATGAGATTATACCAGAGTCCCAGGTGACTCAGTGATGGAAGATCCCCTGAAGGAGGAAATGGCACCCCACTGCAGTATTGCCTGAAAAATCCCATGGACAGAGGAGCCTGGTGGACTACAGTCCATAGAGTCACAAAGATTTGGACATACTGAGCGTTCACAGACACTTAACGGCGAAGGGGAGGCCTGAAGTCTGACATGACTGGTATCTTTATATGAAGAGAGAAGTTTGGACACACAGAGAGAGAACCATGTAACAAGAGAGGCAGAGACTGTTGTTGTTTAGTTGCTAAGTCATGTCCGATTCTTTGCAACCCCATGGACTGTAGCCCACCAGGCTCTCTGTCCATGGGATTTTTCCAGCAAGAATACTACAGTGGGTTGCCATTTCCTTCTCCAGGGGATCTTCCCAACCCACAGATGGAACTTGTGTCTCCTGCAGGCAGAGATTAGAGCAATGTAACTCTAATGTAACTCAATGTACCAACCAAGGAACGTCAAGCATTAATAGCCACCACCAGAAGCTAGGAGGAGGCAAGAAGGATTCTATCCAGGGTCACAGAGAGAACATGGCCCTACTGACACCTCACCTTCAGAATTCCAGTCTTGGAGACTCTAAGAGAATAAATTTGCCGTTTTAAGCCACCTAGCTTGTAGTAACTGGTTAACACAGCTCTAGCTAACAAACACACTTTCCATGTATCCTCTCTCTCCAGAAGCTACTGGAGGATGTGCTCCAACAGAACAAAAGAGTAAAGCAAGAAAGGACATGAGTGCAAGAAGCGGGGACTGTGGCCCAGAGAAGTGGAAGGCACTCCCTGAATAATGGTGAGGGGAGGCCCCAGGACACAGCTGGCCTACCCTGGAGCAGCAGTGGCTCCAGGAAGTGTCAACAAGAAAACTAGGAGAACTGATCGAAGCTGCCGTGGGATCGAAGCGTGTGATCCTCTGGAGAAGAGTTTTGCACTGTTGCTAAAAATTCTAGGAATAATCATAGGAGGAAAATAGAAAATTAATCAAACAGGGGGGAAAGGCTATTATAGCTCGAGGAAAAACAAAAAGTTAGAATTCTAGTATACCACATGTCTCAGCTGTGAGGGACACAATTATATCAACAGTGAATATTAACAAACTGTAACTGTTTAGGGGGAAGAGAGGGAAATACATATTTTAAAAGGGATGGTGCAAGTTAAATTCTCATCCTCTATAATAACAAATACATGGAGAATAAAAATGCCTAAGAGAGAAAAAACAAGAAGTAAGTGTGATTAAAAGATGGAAGGTCTGATAAGAAATAGTAAAAAGAATTTACAGTGATTGCCATTTCAAGCAAAATTTGGGATAGGAAGACATGAAACAGAAAATTACCGTGTTATAACTTTTAAAACTTTAAAAAAATTTTCAAGTACATATATGAATACAGAGACTATGATGAGATTCCCGTGTAACACTCACCCATCTTCAACAATTTCCATGTCATAGTCTAATTCACTTTTCAAACTATGTATTTCTTCAATAAAAATTAATTCAAAGATAAACTATGGTACATCCATCTTTTTAAATGGGAGACAATGTTCCAAGGAGAAGAAATAGCAAGTGCAAAGGCCCTGAGGTATGTCTGGGGAACAGAAAAGGGGCCAGGAGGGTTGCAGGGTGATGGGCAATGGGGAAAGTAAGGTGAGATAAGGTTGGAGAAGTAGGCAAGGCCCTGTAATGTAGAGTTCTGTTGGTAAGGGTAAGAAATCGGGATGTGTTTGTGTGTTTCCTGCAACACACTAAAGGCCTGAGTCTGGAGATAGCCAGGCAGACAAAAGGGAAGGGTGTTGCAGACGGCGGGCATGACTTGAGTGAAGACCACCAGCCAAGGCCACCCCATAGATGTCACTCACCTTCCCACTTCCACAGGGCGGCCCTGGACGTGTCCTTCCACTGCAAGCCCGCCACGAAGGGCAGCCGCCCGTTGTACTGCGCCTTCAGGTGTGTGCTGGTCTCCACGTGGGGATGGCGGAGGCTCAGGTGGTGCAGCTGCATTCGGTAATCCACCTGCCTCTCCAGCACCTGCAGCACAAACTGGAGACCCACACCCACGATGCTAATCAGATCTGGGGCTAACTACGAGGCTGCTTCCAACCTAGAACATTCCACTGGCTCTCCACTGCAGCCTGAGCTCCCTGGCCACCAGCAACTGCCCCAGCCCACCCCAGAAGAAACCCTGCACCCATTCGCAGTCACTCCCCATTGCCTCCTTCCCATACACTCCAGAAACCTACCTTCTGTTTCTATTAATTCACCTCTTCTGGACATTTCTTACAAATAGAATCATACAGTATGTGGCCTTTGGTGTCAGGCTTCTTTAACATGGCATCATGCTTTCAAGGTTCATCCACATGTAGCATGTGTCAGAATTACATTTTCTTTTTAAATTCTACTTATTATAATCGGAGGATAATTACAATGTTGTGTTGGTTTGTCATACATCGACATGAATCAGCCATAGATATACATATGTTTCCTTTCCCTTGAACCTTCTTCCCATCTCCAAATCCATCTCACCCCAGAACTTCATTCTTATTACTGAATAATATTCTATTGTATGGATAAATATATGTGTCAGCGTATTCATTGATGAACATTTGGGTTGTTTCTGCTTTGGGGATATTATGAATAAAGCTGCTATAAATGTTCATGTACAAGTTTTGTGTGGACATAAGTTTTCAATTCTCCTGAGTACCTAGAATTGTTGGGTCATATGGTAACTCTGTGTTTAATATTTTAAAGAAACATAAAACTTTTTTCTAAACAATCACATCATTTTATGATACCACCAATATGAACCCTAATTTCCCTGCATCCTCACGAACACTTGTTAGCTTCTTTCTTCATTTCAGCTATTCTAGTGGTGGGCTTCCCAGGTGATGCTAGTGGTAAAAGAGTCCAGCTGCCAACGCAGAAGACTCAAGAGACGTGGGTTCAATGCCTGGGTCGAGAAGATCCCCTGGAGTAGGAAACAGCAACCCACTCCAGTATTCTTGCCTGGAAAATTCCATGGACAGAGGAGCTACACTTCGTGGGGCTAAAAAGAGTCAGACACAACTGAGCAACTGAGTACCGCCTGCTCGTGGTAGCATCTCACTGCGGTTTTGATTTAAATTTCTCTAATGACTAATTAGCTTAAGCAACTTTTCACACATCTATTGGCCACCTGTGTACCTTCTTTGGAGAAATATCTATTCAAATCCTTTGTCGTTTTCATGTTGAGTTGTAAGTGTTCTTTATATATTCTAGAGACAAATCCTCTATCAGACATACGATTTGCAGATGTTTTCTTCCATTCTGTGGGCTGTTACTTCACTTTTGTGACGGTGTCCTTTGAAGACAAATTTGGGGGTTTTTTTCCTGTTGTTTTCTAAATTTTTGCTTACTTATTTTTGACTGCCCTGGGTCTCCGTTATAGCCCGTGGGCCTCTCTAGTTGTGGTATGTGGGCTTAGCTGCCCTGTGGCAAATGGGATCTTATTTCCCTGATCAGGGATTGAACCCCCACACCTCCTGCATTGAAAGGTGAATCCTTAACCACTGGACCTTCAAGGAAGTGCCAGGTTTTTAAGTTTGATGAAACCCAGAGTATTTTTGTTGTTATACTGTCAGTGTCGTATCTCAGAAATCCAAGGTAATAAAGATTTCTTCTTACATTTTTTTCTAAGAGTTTCATATCTCTTGTATTTAGGTCTATAACCTATTTGAGTTAGTTTTTATATATGATATGAAGTAAGTGTCCAACTTCATATTCTTAAACATGAATATTCAGTTATCCCACACCATTTGTTGAAAAGATTGTTCTCTCCCCTCTACAATTACCTCGGTGCCCTTGTCGAAGATCAACCAACTGGAAGTACAAGGGCTTATTTTTCAATTCCGGGTTCTATTCTGTTGGTCTGTATGTCTATCCTTATGCCACTACCATAATACTCTTAATTACTGTAACTCTGTAGTAAGTTTTGAAATTGGGAAGAGTGAATCATCCAAATTTGTTCTTTTTCAAGATTGTCTTACCTACCCTGGGTCCTTTGAAATTCCATATGAATTTTAGGATCAGCTATCAAAAAGATAGTGCAGATTTTGATAGGGAGAGAGAAAGATTGTTGAATCTGCAGACCAATTTAGAAAGTCTTATAAACTTCACATTAAATATTCCAATTCAAGTACATGAGATACCCTCACAATTATTTGGATTTTCTTTAATTTATTTTTTTAATTATTTTAATTAGAGGCTAATTACTTTACAATATTGTGGTGATTCTTGCTGTACATTCACATGAATCAGCCATGGGTGTACATGTGTTCCTCGTCCTGAACCCCCCTCTCACCTTCCTCCCCATTTCTTCAGTTTCTTTCAACAATGTTTTGTAGTTTTTGAGAGTATTCATTTTAAATTCTTTTGTTAAATTTATTCCTAAGCATTATTCTTTTTATGCTAGTGTCAATGAAATTATTTTAATTTCTTTCTCAGGTTTTTCATTGCTAGTGTGGAGAAGGCAATGGCACCCCACTCCAGTACTCTTGCCTGGAAAATCCCATGGACGGAGGAGCCTGGTGGGATGCAGTCCATGGGGTCTCTAGGAGTCGGACATGACTGAGCGATTTCCCTTTCACTTTCCACTTTCACGCATTGGAGAAGGAAATGGCAACCCACTCCAGTGTTCTTGCCTGGAGAATCCCAGGGACGGAGGAGCCAGGGGGGCTGCTGTCTATGGGGTCGCACAGAGTCGGACACAACTGACGTGACTTAGCAGCAGCAGTAGAAAAATAAACTAATTATTGTATATTCATTCTGTATCCTGCAACTTTGATGAACTCATTTATGAGCTCTAATAGACTTTTTTTGGTGAGTTCATTCAGTTCATTCACTCAGTTGTGTCTGACTGTGTGTGACCCCATGGACTGCAGCACACCAGGCGTCCCTGTCTATCACCAATTCCCAGAGCTTACTCAGACTCATGTCCATCAAGTCAGTGACACCATCCAACCATCCCATCCTCTGTCATCCCCTTCTCCTTCTGCCTTCAATCTTTCCCAGCATCAGGGTCTTTTCCAGTGAGTCAGTTCTTTGCATCAGGTGGCCAAAGTACTGGAGTTTCAGCTTCAGCATCAGTCCTTCCAGTGAACACCCAGGACTGATCTCCTTGCAAGGGACTCTCAAGAGTCTTTTCCAACACCACAGTTCAAAAGCATCAATTCTTCAGTGCTCAGCTTTTATGTAGTCCAACTCTCACATCCATACATGACTACTGGAAAAACCACCGCTTTGACTAGATGGACCTTTGTTGGCAAAGTAATGTCTCTGCTTTTTAATATGTTTTTAATAAGTTGATCATAGTTTTCTTTCCAAGGAGCAAGCGTCTTTTAATTTCATGGCTGCAGTCACTATCTGCAGTGATTTTGGAGCCCCCCCCAAAAAATAAAGTCTGTCATTGTTTCCCTTCTATTTGCCATGATGTGAGGCGACCGTATGCCATGATCTTAGTTTTCTGAACATTGAGTTTTAAGCCAACTTTTTCACTTTCCTCTTTCACTTTCATCAAAAGGCTCTTCAGTTCTTCTTTGGTTTCTGCCATAACGTTGGTGTCATCTGCATATCTGAGGTTATTGATATTTCTCCCAGCAATTGATTCCAGCTTGTGCTTCATCCAGCCCAGCATTTCGCATGATGTACTCTGCATAAAAGTTAAATAAGCAGGGTGACAATATACAGCCTTGACGTACTCCTTTCCCAATTTGGAACCAGTCTGTTGTTCCATGTCCAGTCCTAACTGTTGCTTCTTGACCTGCACACAGATTTCTCAGGAGGCAGGTCAGGTGGTCTATTATTCCCATCTCTTTCAGAATTTTCCACAGTTTGTTGTGATCCACACAGTCAAAGGCTTTGGCATAGTCAATAAAGCAGAAATAGATGTTTCTCTGGAACTCTCTTGCTTTTTCTATGATCCAATGGAGTTGGCAATTTGATCTCTGGTTCCTCTGCCTTTTCTAACAGAAGCAGAAGATATTAAGAAGAGGTGGCAATAATACATAGAAGAACTGTACAAAAAAGATCTTCATGACCCAGATAACCATGATGGTGTGATCACTCACCTAGAGCCAAACATCCTGGAATTCGAAGTCAAGTGGTCCTTAGGAAGCATCACTATGAACAAAGCTAGTGTTCTCTGCCAGCTTGAACATCTGGAAGTTCTCAGTTCATGTACTGTTGAAGCCTGGCTTGGAGAATTTTGAGCATTACTTTACTAGCGTGTGAGATGAGTGCAATTGTGCGGTAGTTTGAATGTTCTTTGGCATTGCCTTTCTTTGGGATTGGAATGAAAACTGACCTTTTCCAGTCCTGTGGCCGTTGCTGAGTTTTTCAAATTTGCTGGCATATTGAGTGCAGCACTTTCACAGCATCATCTTTCAGGATCTGAACTAGCTCAACTGGAATTCCATCACCTCAACTAGCTTTGTTTGTAGTGATGCTTCCTAAGGACCACTTGACTTCACATTCCAGGATGTCCAGCTCTAGGTGAGTGATCACACCATCATGGTTATCTGGGTTGTGAATATCTTTTTTGTACAGTTCTTCTGTGTATTCTTGCCACCTCTTCTTAATATCTTCTGCTTCTGTTAGGTCCATATCATTTTTGTTCTTTATTGTGCATGAAATGTTCCCTTGGTATCTCTAATTTTCTTGCAGAAATAGCTAGTGTTTCCCATTCTATTCTTTTCCTCTATTTCTTTGCATTGATTACTGAGGAAGGTGAGTTCATTAGGGTCTTCTATTAATATATACAAGATTGGGCTTCCCAGGCGGCACTAGTGATAAAGAATCTGCCTGCCAATGCAGGGGACACAAGAGACATGGGTTCGATCCCTGGATGGGGAAGATCCCCTGGAGAAGGAAATGGCAACCCACTCTAGTATTCTTGCCTGGAAAATTCCATGGACAGAGGAGCCTGGTGGGCTACAGTCCACGGCATTGCAGAGTCAGGCATTACTGACTGACTGACTACAACACATATACAAGATCATGTCATTTGTAAATAGAAATAATTTTACTTATTTTCCAATCTAAATGGCTTTTCTTTACTCCTTCTTTCTGTTTTATTTCTTTGGGGGTGAATATCCTAGCTAGAACCTCCAGTATAATGTTAAATAGAAGTGGTGAAAAGCAGACATCTTATCTTTTCCCTGATCTTAGGGGGAAAGCATTTAGCCTCTCACCATTAAGTATGACGTTAGCTGTGGGTTTGTCACAAACGGCCTTTATCAGGTTGAGGAAGTGCCCTTCCTCTGTTAGACTGCTGAGGTGTTGTGCCAGTTACTTTTCTGCATCTTTTGAAATGATGTGGCTTTTGTCCTTCATTCTATTAATATGATATATTACATTGATGGATATTCAAATGTTAAGCCAATCTTGCATTCCTGGGATAAATCTTACTTGGTCATATTGTGTAATTCTTTTTATAGATTGCTCAGTGGAGTTTTGGTAGTGTTTTCTTGAGGACTTTGCATCTGTATTTATAAGAGATAATGGTCTCTAGCTTTTCTCATGATGTTTTTGTCTTGTTTGGGGATCAGAATAATACTGGTTGCAGAGAAGGAACTGGGAAGTGTTTTCTCTTGACTGATCATTTAGTCAATTATTTTATAGTAAATTAGTTCTGGCACAATCCAGTCCAGTCAAGAGGTGAAAAGCCTGAGGCAGACTGGACTTTGAATCCCAGTTCTGCCATAGGGTAGCTGAGAGACCTCATACAAGTCTGTTTACACCATTTCTCTTCTATAAAGCGAGAACTGATAATACTTGCTGCACAAGGGTTAAGTGAGATAATACAAGCAAAGCACCTGACGCAGGGTCTGGTGATACTTTATGACTCATCACTGACCACTCCGCCTTTCCCTCTTCTACTCACTGTCAGCTTCTTAAAGATAAAGATTACCTTATTGATTCTTGTCTCCCCAGAACCTCACATGGCATCTGCCACACTTTGGAAGGCTTGCAGAAATGCTGCCACCAATCTCTTAATCACTTCACTAAAACCCTGGGGGCCAGATGTTTTCCAGAAATAAACTTCCCAATTTAGAACATTAATATGATGTATAAACTGCAATTACATGTAGAACTCCCACCAACCAAAAGCCAAGTGTACTAATTTTTCCCAAATGTCAAACAATATGAAAAATCAGTTCGCAGAAAGGGTAAAGCAATGGTAGAAAAAATACACAAAACAGTGTCTCCCAGCCTTAAGTCACCAAGAAAGGCAAATTCAAACAACGTGATACCGTTTCCACCCACGTCAGCAATATTCTTCAAGTGCTAAAAGTACTGGGGAGAATATGGAACTTGCTCCTATTGGGCATGGCTGGGAGGCAGGTGATGGGTCTAGACATTCTGGAGGGCAAATTGACATAAAGCCAGCAAATGAAAAGTGCCCAAATTTCCAGAAATTCTACATTGTGACCATCTGCTCCAGAGACCCCCAACACACGTGCCCAGGGAGGCAAGCCCAAAGATGTTCAGGAATGCACTCTTAGAAACCACCAGGAGGGAAACGGCCTAATAAAATGCAGGACAGAAGCATATGCAACATGACGCAGGTATTTAAAAAAGATAGAGTAGACTTCTATAAAACAACAAGGGACGTTCTCTAAGATTCATTGCCAAAGGAAGCACAGGATGACGTCCCAAACAAAACTAAGTGTGCGTGACAGGGCCACAGAGCAAATACACAGAAAAGGTCTCCTTTCCAGTGAGGCAGACCATCATTATGGCTTTCTCCAGGCAGCTGAGGAGGGGACCAGGAACAGGGATGTAACTGTGAAAGGGAATTTGAGCCTTAAGTGTATTTTTTCACAAGAATTTATTCATGGAGTATTGGTATCATTTAAAATCAGCTTAATACTTAGGAATTAAGCAGGAAGGCACTGAAAACTACAAAACTGCTGAAAGAAATTAGAAAAGACAAATAAATGGAAAGGCATCCTCTGCTTGTAGACTGAAGACTTAATATTGCGAAGATTCAGTACTCCCTGAACAATCTATAGCTTAATGCAATCCTTATCAAAATCTCAATGGTTTTTTTTTTGGTAGAAATAGAAAAGTCCATCTTAAAATCCATATTGAATCTCAAGGGAACTCCAAATTGCCAAAACAATTTTGAAAAAGAAGAACACAATGGGAGGTCTCATGAAGCTACAGTAATTAAAACAGTATTCTGTGGCCTAAAAGACAGATATACAGCCCAATGGACTACAACAGATTGTCCAGAAATAAGCTCACACATTTATGGTTGGGGGAAAGGACAAGCTTTTCAACAAATGGTGCTGGAAAAACTGGGTATTCAATGCAGAAGAAAGAAGTTGGACCCTCCTCTTATGCCATATACAGAGTTCAACTCAAAATGAATCGAAGACCTAACTATAAAACTCTTAGAAGAAAACACGTGATTGAAAAGCTTCATGAGACTGGATTTGGCAATTGATTTATTGAACATGACACCTAAAACACAGGCAACAAAAGTAAAAATAAACATGCTAACTACGTAAAAATTAAACCCTTTTGTGCAACAAAGATTGCTATTCAGAGAGTGAAAAGGCAACCCATGGAATGAGAGAAAACATTTGTAAACCATACATCTGATAAGGGTTTATCCAGAATACATAAAGAACTACAGCAACAACAACAAAATTAAAAAAAAAAAAATGACCTGATTCAAAAGGACTAAAGGATTTAAATAGACCTTTCTCTAAAGATGATAATTAAACAGCTAATAAGCCCATGAAAAGATGCCCAGCATGATCAATCACTAGGGAAATGCAAATCTAAACTATGAGATCCTCATACCCATTAAGATGACTACTATTTAAAGAAAACGAAGCCCAGAAAGAAGTGTTGGTAAGGATGTGGAGGAACTGGAACCCTTGCACACGGATGGTAGGGTGGTAAAATAGTGCAACTGCTATGGAAATCAGCATGACAGTTTCTCAAAATATTAAAAGTAGGATTATTGCATGATCCAGCAATTCTACTTCAGGGTATATACTCCCAAAGACTGGAAAGCAGGGACTCAAACAGGTATTTGAAGCCAAGTGTCCACTGATGGAATGAATGGATCAGCAAAATGGGGTCCATCCATCCAATGGAATTTCATTCAGACTTACAAACCTTGAGGACATTATGCTTAGTGAAACAGGCCAGTCATGAAAAGGCAGGTACTATAGGGTCCCACTTACATGAGGTACCTAGAGTCGTGAAATTCAGAGACAGGAAATAGAATGGTGGTTGCCAGGGGCTGGGGGAGGGGAATGGAAAGATACTATTTAATGGGTCCAGAGTTTCAGTTCTACAAGATGAAAAAGATGGACCATGGTAACGGCCACACAACAATATGAATGAGCATAATGCTGCTGAATTGTACACCTAAAAATGGTGAAAATGGTCTATTTCATGGTGTGTGTGTATATGTGTTAGTCTCTCAGTTGTGTCCAACTCTTTGTGACCCCATGGACTGCAGGCAAGAACACTGGAGTGGGTTGCCATTTTCTTGTCCAGGGGATCTTCCTGACCCAGGAATCGAACCAAGGTCTCCTGCACTACAGACAGATTCTTTACCGTTTGAGCCACCAGGGAAGCCTTGATGTGATGTATATTTGACCACAATTAAACATTAAAAAAAAAAAACAACAATTGAAAAAGAAACTCAGAAGGATAACATGTGCCTTGTAAGAGTATGTTCAGAGGCTAGGCTCTCGAGTTACTCCTGATTTACCAAAAAGAGCGCACCTTCCAGGGAACCCTGAGAGTGAACCGTTTCCAAAATGCATTTTTACAGCTGGAAATCTGCATTTCCCAAGCCCCCTTGCAAACTGCCCCACGGCACACCAGCAAACGTTTAACTTCCTCAGGGACATGGGGGCCGGAGATGCCAAAAGGAAGATCTCTGGGCCTGAGTTTTAGCTCCTGCGTCCTTGTAACTGAGAACCTGCTGCCACAGGCATGCTGAGCTCCAGGGACCAGCCCTGTGGGGGTGGGACTCACCTCCAGGAAGTGATTGCTCAGGGCTGGGCCGGAGTCATTCTGGAAGGTGTGGAGGATGCGGAGGCGCCTCCTGTTGCGGCTGTCATCCCAGTGCTTCCCATAGCTCGCCTCCAGCTCCCAGTGCAGCTGGCCCGAGACTTCCTCGTGCCGCAGCTGGACCTGGGGACACACACCCACCAGGGAGACCCCCGAGGAAGACTTGTGTACCCAGTCCTGAGTCTCCTTGCTGCCACCCATCCCGAGATGCAAGGCTTGCTTATTTGGGGAGAGAATTCTGTAATAGGTATGGATTTTTGTGGGTTTTTTGGCACTGATTTTGATTTTATAAAATTTTGCATTCAAATATGATTTACTTTCATGACTATATTTCTGGCATCCTCTATCCCGAGGTGAGTAACTAGAAGGCCCCAACCCAAGCCTTATCCATGCCCTGATAAGGAGTAGAAAGAGCCAGCCCACCATGGGAAGATGACTCCTGATCTTCATATAAGCCCAAGACCTCCCCCTGCTCCACTCTCCCACAGCAGCCTCTGGTTCCCTGGACTGAATCTACAAGCCCCACCTTGGGGCTCCTGGCACCCTTCTGCTTCCTCCTGCCTCTGAACCACAGGTTGAGGCAACACAGGCTCATCCCTTCATTCAATTATTGGACACACTTTCCCCCAGGTACCAGGCAAGGGCTTCACTGGGCACTAGATAGCCAGGAAGGAAGGAGCCAGAAGCCCCGCCTTGGTGGAAGCAGTAGGTCGGAGGAAGAGGCAAACTGGAAAGAAAGTAAATTAGCCAAGAAGCAGCCACTTCTCCCTTTGGCTTGCCCCTCTTCACTCTGGTGAACTGCCAGTTCCTTAAGCCCTCCATTCGCCCTTCAGTCCCCGCATCTTTGCACTTACTGTTCCCTCTGGCCATAGCACACTTCCATGGGAACAGAACTATCTCATTTTTTACTTTTCAGCTTAAAATACATTTCCACCAAAGAAGCCTTTCCTGCAGCCCCGTCCAAATGAGACTCCCCTGTGTCCGATCCATCTCTGCCCTGTTTCTCATCCATGGCATCTCTGATTCACTCGACTTGGGCCATGCCTCTTGCTCTCTGCCCCCCACCCAGCAATGGGATGACAGAGACGGGGGCTGCCCTGAGCACAGCTCTCCCCCAGCACTGGGCATAGAGCAGGTGTTCAATAAACACCAGCTGAACAGAGAGGAGATGAACCCAAGTTCCAATCCGTGATCCATCCCCATACATGACCTTGAGTAATTGACCTCTCTGAGGATGGGTTCTGGGTGCTCACCCACCACTTCCCTGACCCTGGGGCCTCTCTCCAGACCCCCTCAACTGGCTCAGGCACCCACCTTGTGACTGAAAGCTGGGATCTGCGTGCAGTGGAGTTTGTGGTTCAGCTCCAGCTTGTAGGAGGCCTCTGAGCCGCTTTCTGCCCATAGCTTCTGGCTGGTGCTGCACTCCTGAGCCAGCTGCTTGGCCTGACCTGTGTAGGGCAAACCAGAGATCCTTGCCCTTCCTCTGCCAGGCAGCCCTCCATCCCATTCTGAGCAGAGGAGCATCTGGCACAGCCCCGCTTCAGCCAGCCTTCTGGAGCTGCCTCAACTAACGTCACTCATTGGAATCTGCCAACTGGGAGGTTTTAAGAGACTGATTTATGCCCAACCCCAATACACTCAGGGCTTCCCAGGTGGCTCAGACGGTAAAGAATCCGCCTGCAATGCGGAGACCTGGGCTCGGCCCCTGGGTTGGGAAGATCCCCTGGAGAAGGGCATGGCAACCCACTCCCTTATCCTTGCCTAGAGAATCTCCATGGAAAGAGGAGCCTGGTGGGCTACACTTTATGGGGTCACAAAGAGTCGGACACGAATGAGTAACTAAGCAGTGTAACAATACACATACTCGGAGCTTTTCTTGTTTTAACGGGCAGGGACTCAGCTCCATTCAAAGCTAATAGAATGACTCTTTAGCTAAGGAGCTGTGCGGTAAGGCCAAAACACCCAAGGTGACATTGGCACCTAAGCCCTCAGAGCCACCGCCCCAGGAGAGGGCACAGGTCCAGCCACTGCCCAGCTCGCCCCCCACCAGCACACGGGCATACCCCGGAGGCCGTACTTGATCCTCAGGTAGCTGGTCCAGAGGTGGCCCCGCCGCTGCAGCTGGCCCAGGGCACGCAGCCCCACGAGCCCCGGCACAAAGAGCTCACCACCCAGGGACACCACCTTCAGCCCATCCTTCACCTTCTTCTCCAGCAGTGCTGTGGGGAGAGTGGGTAAAGAGAGGGCAGGTACAGCGTGGTCATGGGCCGTGCCCCAGGGACTGACCCCCTCCACCCCAGGGTGCCAGGCGAGGAAAGGATGGGGGAGCAGCCCAGGGGGTCCCGGTAGAACCAAGGCCTGAGTCTCTACCAAGGACCACTGACATCAGGGCCGCTGACAGCATTTTCACTGACCAGCTGGCAATCGCAAAAGTCACTTTTGTGGGTCCAGAACAAAAGGTTTTAAATAAAGTAGAATAAGACAAAACGAGATCATACGGAAAAGAAATGACAGTGTATCAAGGGTCATCAGGTAAATTTCACCTTCTGAAACTTGTTTCTGCTACACATTCAGCCTGGTCAAGGAACAGCCATGATGGTTAAGACTATCACAAGTGCACAGGCCAGCTGGTCACCGGGGCCAGCCACTCACATCACTCCCTTGGAATTTACCAGAACACCCCATGAGGAGCCCCACTGGGAGGGCTCCACGCCAGCTCCAGCACCAGGGCCGGCGCCTGCTCAGGTGGGTGGGTATCCAGGCCAGGTTGTGTATTTAAGATCTAAACAGCCCCATGCAATTTGGGTCAAAAATGCAAAATGTGTTTTTTACACATCCTGTAACACGTAATGTGTGTAGGAACCCAGACAGTCCAAAAGGTGCTGGTTTATGGTTCATGGGGCCAGTTGAGCGCACTGGGGACTGAGGCAGAGGCTGGAAGCAGATATAAGGTCTGGGTTTTCCTTAAGTGGAATGTGAATATTGGGAGTTGGGGTGATGGGGACTACGAGTGGGGTACTCAGCCCTCCCCTCCTCTACTGAAGCCTGGTAGCTAAGGAAAGGTGGCAGGAAGGGCCACCACCCTCCTCCTACCTGACACGCGAGCCTCATCACCCAACAGGTTGCTCAGTGACACAGAGAAGGCCAACTGGCTGCCCGCCTGCCGGCTGAGGTTTCCAGCGAGGACCACAGGGCTGCCCGATGTCACCAATTTCACCTCCAGCTGGGCCTCAAACCGCTGTGCCTCGCCGCCCACTGCTGGCCACAGGTTGCTCTGGCCCTGGAAAGGTCCTAGATCACTTGGGGGGACAGGTTTTGCTAACAGGCCCCACCCTGACTGCAAGAATCGGGACTGGACAGAGGGCAGGAGATGGAGCCAGGTTAATGTGCTTCTGGGCTGATCCTTCTCAAATTTCTTACAGAATTGCCCACAACAGGTAAGTGAAAATGAAAGTTTCAGCCACTCAGTTATGTCCAACTTTTTGCGACCCCATAAACTATAGCCCACCAGGCTCCTCTATCCATGGGAGTCTCCAGGCAAGAATACTGGAGTGGGTTGCCATTTCTTCCCCCAAGGGATCTTTCTGACCCAGGGATCAAACCCAGGTCTCCCGCTTTATAGGCAGATTCTTTATCTTCTGAGCCACCAGGGAATGGGTAATCCCTATTCAAATTCAGAAAAGTATGAATGACTCTTCCTCCCTGCCCCCCTTTCAATCTGTCAGGGACTCTTGGCCAGCTCTCCCTGCGGAATATTCTGGAATCTAACCACTTTGGTCACCTCCACCACTGCCCTGGCTTGAGCCTACTCATCATGCCTGTATTGCTGTGACAACCTTCTCCCCGCTCTCCTGGCTCCTGCCCTGGTGACCAGGGTGAGCACTTCCACACATGGGAGATGATGGCACGCCTATCTTCCTCGGGGTAAAAGCCAAAGTCCTTGCAAAGGTCAACAAGGTCCAGTGGTCAAGAATCCACCTCCCAATGCAGGGGACGCGGGCTCGATCCTGTTCAGGGAACTAAGATCCCACATGTTGCAGGGCCACTAAGCACATGAGCCGCAACTCAAGAGCCCACACGCTGCAACTAAGACCCGACGCAGCTGAATAAACAAACACACAAATAAATATTTTTAAAACCACAACAATAAGCCAGAGTATCTCTGGAAGTGAGCCACGCAGCCCTGGCCAGACGAAAGCAAGCGGCACAAGGGAGGACCCCGGCAGGTAAGACACAGATGACCCCAAACATACTCCATGTCTCCACGATTGAGGTTTGTCCAGAGAACCCATAGCAGCTGCAGCTGTCATCTTTGATGGCTGTGCTGACTGTAGACCCATCCTACAGACCTCTCTGCTGGCTCCCAGCTGATCTGATTATCCAAAAGATGAAACAATGGCCTCACTGTTCCCAGACTGTCCACTGCTTTATGCTGTTGTTCAGTTACTCAGATATGTCCAACTCTTTGTGACCCCATGGACTGCAGCACGCCAGGCTTCCCTGTCCTTCACCATCTCCTGGAGCTTACTCAAACTCATATCCATCACGTCAGTGATGCCATCCAACCATCTCATCCTCTGTTGTCCCCTTCTCCTCCTGCCCTCAATCCTTCTCAGCATCAGGGTCTTTTCTCTCTTGTAAATCCTGTTTTTGCCTTTGTTCCTTGACAACAGTCACAAATCAGTGTCTTCTGATCACTCTTTAGCAAAGCCTTACATGATCTGTCCTCTCACTTTTCTGTCCCTTCTCCTATGCTGGTCCAACCACACGGGGCCTCAGGCTGTGCTTCTGACATCCTGTGCACATTCCTGCCCCAGGACCTTTGTACATGCTGTGCCCTTTACCTGCAATACCCTTCCTCCAGTGACTCACATAGCTCTCTTCTGCACATTCTTTATGTCTTTGCTAAAGGTTATCTCCTAAGTCAGGCTTACCCTGTAAGCCTATTTAAAACTGAAGGGATTTTCCTGGCAATCCAGTGGCTAAGACCCCGTGCTCCCAATGCCGGGGGCCCAGGTTCAATCCCTGGTCAGGGAACAAGATCCTACATGCCACAGCTAAGAGTCAGTGCAGCCAAATGATTAAATAAAAAACTGAAGCCAACTTTCAGACCCTTTTCCTCATAGAGTCCAGACCCCTGTATCTAGCTCATCAATTCCCTTTTCTTACAGCGCTTGCATTCACCTATCATCACAATTTGCTCATGTATTTTATGATCTCTCCCATTCTCTTCCAAAAGGAGAGAGTTCTGTATGTGTTTCTTTTCCACTGAGCTGTCTTCCTGGCACATTGTAGGTACTTAATAAGCAGCTACTGAATAAATGAATAAAGACAATGAAAAATATATTTCATTCCCCTTCCTGTCTCACAGTCTCCCTCAAAGGCAACCACCGTGCCTGCATCTGTGCATCTTCCAGAGACAGTGTGGCCCTACAGATATGAGTCTGTCTCTGTGTACGTGTGTGTACACACATGTGTGTACATATGTACTCAATCACATACGCATGCTGCCTCTTGCTCTGCACAAAAATAGACGCAGGCTCTCCACTCAGCTTCTCTCACTTCATGGTGTGGTCTTGCTAATGCTTCTCTCTGGTCTGTATCAGAAGCTGCTCGGCAGTTAGCTGTAGCTTTTGCAAAGTGCAGCCCATGAATAACATGATTATAGAATTTCTCATCCAAACCAGGACACTTATCAGTTAAGGAGACCACTAATCAGGGACTTCCCTGCTGGTCCAGTGGCTAAGATTCCACGCTCCCAATGTAGGGGTTCCTGGGTCAGGAAACTGGGTTCCCATACGCTGCAACTAAAGATCCCACAAGCTGCAGGAGAGATCGGAGATCCCATGTGCACCAACGAAGACTCAGTGCAGCCAAATAAATAAATATATTTTTTCTAAAAGAGAGGGAGAACCAGTAATCACAGCTGAGCTGGATCAATAGCAACCTGGAGCTTAGGGATGCTCTATCATTGCATGCACAGGGGAGAGGGCACTGACATCTAACACTCTCCTCCACGCTGTCCTTAAAGCCCACAAACTCAGTCGACTTGAGCCCAGCCTTTCTGCTTTGTATTCCGGAGTTCATCTGCCTTAGCTTCCTCATTTCCTGTGGGCTTACCAAGAGGACTAAATGAAAGACCCAGGGTCAAAGCCATACGTGTCCCCTGCCCATCCTAGAAAAGGCTTTGGAAAGTTCTGAAGCTCCAGCTGTTACGAGGATCATGATGAGTCTGAGGCAGCTAGAACTGGAGTTTCTCTAAAGGCCAGTGCTTCCAGGCTGCAGACAGCCTCTGGAGAGCAGCAGGCAGGCCTGCAGGGAGGGGCAGGCAATTAGCACTAGTGTGCTTAGCAAAGCGGGATTGCTTCAAGGGCTCCTGGGAGCTCTGAAATGACACGTAGTCTCAGCCAGCAGGCAGCTGGGGTTCTAAGAGGAAGATGCTCTCCCCTGACACTTGGTCTTCGCACCCGGACAGGAAGCAGATTTGGGAGTTGAGAGTGTGTTCATGCTGCAAAAATTCCAACCCTGGCTCTAATTTTCAACTCGGACCTCTCTGAGAATCCACTGGAGACAGATACAGAACAACCAGACTCATGGTCAGAGGGGCCCAGAGGTCCTGCTTGGCAGGAACAAGTCTCCAGCTGCTCTTTTTATCCTTTATGGAGTCACAGACCTGCTTGAGCATTGGCTGGAAGGTCTAAACCCTCTCCCCCAGAAGGAGGGCAGATACAAAACTTCTGCACAATTGCAGGGGCTTCAGAGGATCCACTGAGTCCCATTTAGGTCCTCCAGGTTGAAAACCTTAAAAAGTACCTATAGGGCTTCCTTGGTGGCTCAGTGGTAAAGAATCCACCCGCCAATGCAAGGGACACAGGTTTGACTTCCAGTCTGGGAAGAACCCACATGTGGAGAAGCAACTCAGTAGCACGCCACAACTACGGAGCCTGTGCTCTAGGGCCTGGGAGCCACAAGAGAAGTCCCCGCACTGCAAACAGAGAGCAGTCCCTGCTCCCTGCAACTAGAGAAAAGATCACACAGCTACAGAGGGCCAGCACAGTCAAAAGTAAATAGATGCTTTTAAAAAATGGAAAGGTTTTCCAGATCTATAATATTATGAGCTAAACTGTGCTTCCCTCCAAAGCTAACCCCCAGGACATGTGAACGTGACCATAGTTGTAAACAGGATGTTTGCAAACTGAAGGCAGGATGAGGTCATTTGTGTGGACCTTAATCCAGCCTGACTGGGAAATTTACAAAAAGAGAGATTTGGGCATAGATACCTACAGAGGGCAGACAATGAGGAGACAAGGCGGAAGACCGCCACTTAAAAGCCAAGGAATCCCCAAGGCTACTAGAAACCAGCAGAGAAGCCTGGTTAGAGCCTTAGCAGGAACCAACTCTGCCAGCACATTGATTTTCAACTTCTAGCCTCCAAACTATGAGAGGATTTCTATTGTTTAAGCCCCCTAAAATTCAGGGTACTTTGATAGAGCAGCCCTGGAAAGCTCACACAGATTTCTCACTGTGTGCCTGGACATTTCTTCTGGAAATCTGGGGAGAAGCACTCTTTGACTTACTATTTTATACCTTTGTCTACTCTGAATTTTTTAAAGCATGTTCCTGTGTTATTATTATTATCAATATTTGACAACGATGGTGGTAAGATCGGAACCCATTTTTTCGTTTTCATACTAGATGGTACTAGTAGCTGGATAGAGAAGAACAGCTAAAGCACCAAAGGAGGGACTTCCCTGGTGGTCCAGTGGTTAAGAATCTGCCTACCAATGCAGGGGACTGGGGTTCAATCCCTGGTCAGGAAACTAGATTCCACATGCCTCAGGGCAACGGAACAAACACACTGCAACTGAAAGGTCCTGCATGCTACAGTGAAGATCCCATGTGATTCAACTAAGGCCCAATAAATCAATAAATATTTTTTAAAAATCCACCTTCCAATGCAGGGGACATGGGTTTGATCCCTGGTCAGGGAACTAAGATCCCACATGCCACGGGGCAACTAAGCCCATGCCCCACAACTACTGAGGCCATGTGTCGCAGCAAAAGATCCCATATGCTGCAGCAAAGATCTCTTATGCCACAACTAAGACTCGATGCAATCAAATTAATTAATACATTAAAAAAGAAATGAAAAACATCAAAGGAGGTGGTGATGAGTAAGCAGGGATTGGGACTGGAAGTGTCCTGGGAGGTGGCAGGTGTCAACACCAGGAGTTTGAGGACGGGGTGCAAACCTTGATGTAGTAGACGTCCCTTTCATCCAGGATCAGCTCCAGGTGACCCATGCGGGCCCTCTGGACAGTCTCGATCTTTCCTGGGAGACAAAATGAGAGTTTAGAGACCAGGTCTCAACATCCTGGATCCACCCCTGCCTTCGCTGGGGGATGTCCTCCTGGCTTCCTAGTCTCTGAGCCCCAGGGTCTTCGTCCATTAAACGGGGCTCTATGTAGTGCCAACCTCAGAAGGTGGCTGAAAAGTCCACAGTGAGCAGGCTGTATCTGGCCTATGGATCCGGCCTGTGGCTGGGGGCAGAGTGGCAAGGGGACCACTGTCTTTACCATCAAGCTCAATTCTCTTCTTGGGATGGAGAAGCTTGAGACGGAACTTCCCCTGAGGCCAGCTGTAGCTGATGTCCGCCCCGACGTCCCTGGGTACTTCCGATCCAGGCGTGCCCATGAAGATGTGAGCTGAGGCCTCTTGAGGGAGCCAGCAGTCCTTCTGGAAACACAGCAGAGTCCTCAAGACTGAGAACACATCCAGGCCCCGCCACCTGAAAAAAGCCTGAGTTCCGGGCTTCCCCTGTTGCTCAGTGGTAAAGAGTCCGCCTGACAACATAGAAGACACAGGTTCCATCCCTGGTCCAGGAAGATTCCACAATCTGTGGAGCAACTAAGCCCATGTGCCACAACTACTGAGCCTGTGCTCTGGGGTCTGGGAACTGCAGCTCCTGAGGCCACCTGCGGAAACTGCTGAAGCCCAGACACTCCAGAGCCCATGATCCGAAACAAGAGAAGCCACTGCAGTGAGAAGCCCAAGCTCTGCAACTGGAGAATAGCTCCCCCTCGCCGCAACTAGAGAAAAGCAATGAAGACCCCAAAACAGATAAATGTATGTTTCCAAAGAAAACCCAAAGACCTGAGTTCTTACGGTCATTCTTGTCCTCGAAAGACAAGAATCCTAAAACCAGGAGTCTGGGGCTGTACACCCTGGAGAAGAGTCCTACAGGACAACTCAGGACCACAGGAACAGGCTCTCCGTTTGTTTGGCCAACAACTAGGGGAGCAGCTGCAACACACACCTGCCTGGACCCCCCTGGGCCCCTTCACCAGTTCAGCATGCTCATCCCCAGCTTTTGTGTGCTTTGCTTTTTTTAAGTTTTATTTTGCATTGGGGTGTAACTGATTAACAATGTTGTGACAGTATCAGGTGGAGAATGAAGGGACTCAGCCATGCATATACATGTATCCATTCTCCCCCAAACTCCCCTCCCATCGAGGCTGCCACATAACACTGAGCAGAGTTCCTGTGCTATACGGCAGATCCCTGTTGGGTGTCCATTTTAAATACAGCTGTTTGTACATGTCCATCCCTAACTCCCTAACTATCCCTTGCCCCTATCCTTCCCGCTGGAAACCATAAGCTTGTTCTTGGTCTGTGAGTCTGTTTCTGTTTTGAAAGTAAGTTCACTTGTATAATGTCTTTTTGGATTCCACATATAAGGGATGTCGCCCGATATTTCTCCTGCTTTGACTCACTTCACTCAGCATGACACTCTCTAGGTCTACCCACGTTGCTGCAAATGGCATTACTTCATTCTTTTTAAATGGCTGAGTAATAGTCCATTATATATATGCACCACATCCTTATCCACTCCTCTGCTGATGGACATTTAAGTTGCTTCCATGTCTTGGCCATCGTAAACAGTGATGCAATGAACATTGGGGTCTGTGTACTTTGCTCCTAATGTCAGGCACCTGTGACCTCCAGAACATTCCCTCCAGCAAAGGAGGGAAAAACATATAGCTTCTTAGCCCCCAGGGGACCAAACTCTGCTACGTAAGTCCTGCTCCAGGGCTGACCAGGGATCAGGCTGATGCTGCCACTTCATCTGCCATCACCCCTGCTCAGCTTCTTTCCTTTCCCCACCTTCTTTTCTCCACCCTCTTACTGGGTCCTCCTGGAGTCTTTTTTTTTATCCATCACTCTTACCCAAATCCTTGGTTTTTGTGTGCTTCTGTGAAAATGCAGCTTAATGCACGAGCCCTCTTTAATATCCTGCACCATCGTACATTCACTCAGAACCAGTTAACCTCCACTGCTGTTTGAGAGGCACCGTTGCAGGCACAGGGGGTACGGCCGAGTGCTATACACAAAATCCTGCCCTCCTGGCAGCCACACTCACAGAACCTCCAGACACAGAAGGAAGTCAGATGGCAGCTGGTGGCCGTGAGCGCTCTGCTGACAAACTTGGAGTCAGGGGTCTTTGTTCTGGACTGGGTGGTCAGGGAGGGAAGTTGTTTCTGAGGAAGGGGCATTTGATAAGACCAGAAGGCAGCAGGGAAAGGAGTCAAGTGGATGTCTAGGAAAGAGTGTTCCAGGCAGAGGAAATAGCCAGTGCAAAGGCCCTGGGGCAGCGATGTGCTTGGCATTTAATTAAAGGGCATCAGTGTGTCTGGGAGAATGGTGAACCTGGTCAAAAAGTGGGGAGATGGGGAGCAGAGGCTGGCATGGCTGGATCATTGAAAGCCTGTCGGTCAGGGCGCTTGGCTCCTACTCAGAGAGAAAGGAGCCACTGCAGAGTCCTAAGCAGAGGACGGACACAGTCCTTTAGGGATTTTGGAAGGTCTGTCTGGCTGCTGATGGAGAACACATGGGAAGGAGACAAGAGTGGGAACTGGGAGGTCAGATAGGAGGCTGTTGAGTGTCTGTTCTGTGCCAGGTGCTGGGGACCCAGGAGTGAGAAAGGCACTGGATCTGTTCCCAGGAACTGAGTGACTAGTGGGGAAGACAGATCCTAATTAACCAGCTTCAGTAACGAACACAAATGTGACTGAAAGGGAAGGAACACAGTCCCCTTAGAGTACATAACAAATGAATATGGCCACTTCAGGGTAATCAGGGCAGGCTTCCCTGAGGAGGTGTCCTCTTGAATGGAGCTATGAAGGTTGATTCAGAGTTAACAAGCCAACAAGCCAGAGACAGCATGTGCAAGGGTCCTCAGGCAGGAAGGGAACTATAAGCCCAGCCCAACAGCTCCAGGGAGGAGGCCCCCGTATTTATGAGTGATGCTCAAGGCTGACCCCTGAATAGAAGACCTAGGGAGCCCCTGAATCCGGTTGAGAAAGAAGAAGGTTCCCTAGGGCCTACCTGGGGGTGGACGGTGTAGGCAGCTTCCAGCAGATACTGTTGGAGCCCCCGGTCCTGCTTCTCCAGCGTCATGGCTGCGGACACAGGCACCGAGAGCAGGAAGGGCTGGTCGGGTGCCGGCCAGCGCACTTCAGTGCAGAGCTGCCAGCCCCAGCTGTGGGATGCTGTGGGAAAGGGAGCGGGCACCAACAGTCAGGAGAGAGCCGAGGCTCCAGGCGGGGCCACGGACCGACGCCCCCATCAGCAAAGAAAGCAGCTCCACATTCTTCGGAGAAACAGTATCATTTAGTCATTAATCACAGCAGGTGGTGCTGTGTAGACCAGTGTTTCTCAGCTTTGGCACTCTCAACCGGTGGCCTGGATAATTCCTTGTTGTGGGGGACTGCCCTGGGCTCGACCCACCAGATGCCTTTAGCACCTCCCACACCAGTATGACAACCAGTGATGTCAACAGACATTGCCAACTGTCCCCCGGGCAAGGGTAGGGTCAAAATCACCCCTGGTTCAGGACCCCTCGTGTAGACTATCAGAATATCCGGCAGTACGATGTAGGACACAGGCTCTGGAGCAAGAAAGCCTGGATCCCCATTCCCGTTCTGCCACTGCCCAGCTGTGTGACTTTGGGCAAGTCACCTAACATCTCTGTGCTTTGGTGTTTCTCATCTGTCCATGGGGACTGATAATAGATCCAGCCCCATGCTGTAGCTGGGAGGATTTACAGCTCAGTGAGTGTTCAGGACACTGTTCAGCCTAAAGAAGTAACTTAAGTCGGCCCCTCCCCCACTTCACCCCCCAAACGATTGCAAGATCGCAACCGATCTGCCTCCTCCTCTTCCTTCTCAATTTTGTTGCCTTTTGCCTGATGTTATCATCAAAGAGTCTTCTTGTGCTATTAAAATATGAAGTTTAGGACTTCCCTGGTAGTTCGGTGGTCAAGAATCCACCTGCCAATGCAGTGGACACAGGTTTGATCCCTGGCACAGGAAGATCCCACATGCCATGGGGCAACTAAGCCCAAATGCCACAACTACTGACCCCATGCGCTGTAACTACTGAGCCTCTGCTCCGGGGCCCTCACTCTGCAACAAAAGAAGCTGCCACAGTGAGAAGCCCATGCACCACAAGAAACAGTAGTCCCCGCTCACCGCAACTGACAACAGCCTGCATACAGCAGTGAAGACCCAGCGCAGCCAAAAATACATACATATATATATATATACACACATAAAAAAGGAAATGCAAAAAAAATCTACTAAAAAAATGCCCTTATTTACAGACTTCAAAAGTTACGGGATATCTCAGTATTTTACTAAACCAGGAGTTGGCAAACGTTTTCAGTAAATGGCCAGATGGTAAATACTTGAGGTTTTGCTGGTCACACAACCGTGACCGCAGTTTGCTGTTACTCAGCTCTGCTGTTGTTGAAGAAAGGCCACAGACAACGGGAGTGGCTCTGCACAATAAAACTTCATTTCTGGGCACTGAAATATGAATTTCTATAATTTCTCACATGTTCTGAAATAGTCTCCTTTTGATTATTTTTTCAGCGTTTGGAAATGTAAAAGTCTATTCTTAGCTCAAAGGCCGTCATAATAAGCCATTCTCCCCCTGTTGGATATTTGAGTTGCCACCTATTTTTTTTTGCTCTGTAAATAATGACACAACAAACATCTCTGTGCATTCGGCCCTTTTAAAGCTATTCTGGCTTATTTTCATAAGGTATAAGGAGGGCTTCCCATGTGGTGCTAGTGGTAAGGAACCCACCTGCCAGTGCAGGAGATACAAAAGACGTGGGTTCAGTCCCTCAATCGGGAAGATCCCCTGGACAAGGAAATGGCAACTCACTCCAGTATTCTTGCTTGGAAAATTCCATGGACAGAGGATCCTGGCAGGCTACAGTCCGTGGGGCCACAAAGAGTTGGACATGACTGAGTAACTGGACACACAGAGTCTAGACACAGCATCACTGAGTTAAGGGGCATAAGTACTTTCAGGGCAGAAGATAACTCTGGAATCTGGAGCTGTTATCTTATCCCTCAGCCCCCAAGATGCCCATCCTGGGACAATGACACAGAGGGCCTGCTGGCACCCACCTTCCTTGCTGGTACAGGACTGGGCCTTGGAAGGGCTGGGAATGTGATTGAGGCTCCTCACACCATCCCCAGTGACGAGATACAGCTGAGAGCTGGGTGGGAAGGGAGGGAAGTGCCAGGTGAGTCATTGCATTCATCCATAAAACAACCAGGGTGAGGCACTGGGGCAGGTCCCACCAGGAACCGGACAGGCCCTTGGGGCACCTGCACGCTGGTGGGGGAGTCAGTCCATGAACACAGAGGGTGACATGCGCTATGAAAATCCTAAAATATGGGATGGCGTGGGCATAGCATCCATCTTGGGGATACAGCCAGGCATTGGTTAGTTGGGGGGGGTTGGAGGGGACACTGCAGAGGTAATATATGGTCAGAGCATCAAAGGATGAGAAGGAGCCGACATCCCAGAGGGAACGGTAGGTGCAAAGGCCCTGGGGTGAGAATAAAGGACGCTCTTTAGGACCACCAACAAAAGGGTGGTGAGGGGGTCAGAATGGAGGGGAGGGAGTGGGGGGAAGTAGTGGCAGGAGACGGGTGAGGGAGGGGGCAGGGCCGCCATCGAGCAGGGCAAGCATGCTAGCTGGGTTATCCTGGATGCAAGCAAGGGATTTTAAATAGGGGAGGGGGAGCGTGATAGGATTTAATTGACATGTAAAAGAAGACCCCACTGGCTGCTGCCCGGAGAGGGTCGGGTGGGCAACAGTGCCTCCAGCAAGGGAAGGGAGGAGGTGGAGGTGGGGGCAGTCTGGCTTCTCCTGTTTCCTCTGAACTCACTGCTAAGTATCACCTCTCCAGGGGCGGGGTGGAGCAGACCCAGGGAGGGACTCCTGGAAAGAGCACTGTGGGAGTCCCCACCTCCCGGCCTCCCTCAGCCCCTGTCACAGACACACCCACCCTACCCTGACTCACACACACACACACACACACACACACACACACACACGCACCCCACTCACTGACACGGGCAAACTGTCTCACAAACACACCCACAGACATGCAATCACATACACAGACTCACAGGCACACCCGTAGGCACACACTCTCAGACACAGGAATGTACACTCTCATAGACACCCACACTCACACCAGTGCTCACACACAGACATATTCATGGGCTCCCTCCCCGGGTTAGGGAACCCACCTGAAGCGGAACAGCTCCACGACCTCCTCCGGTGTGTTCAGATGCACCCTGAGGTCTTGGCCCTTCCTCGCCTGGATCCCACCATCTAGGCTGGCAGTGCCGCGGATGCCAGTCACCCACCTCAGCCCAGCCTGCCCCAGGGCACCAATTGTGCCCATCTGTGCCGAGATCTGGAGCAACACGCTAAGGAAGAAGCACACGGCTGCAGCCTATGGCCCCAGGCAACAGCCAAACCAGTGCCAACCCACGTACCACCCATGAACCCCCTGCCAGCTTCACTCCATGGTCCTGAGTCAGAGTGGCCCCTCTGCTGCGGCCATCACTGACCACACACTCCATATGGGCCAAGAACTCTATACCTTGCCATCGAACCCTCACCATCATTAGCCCCATTTAACAGACAAACAAAACAAACCGAGGCTCACAGAGGTGACACCACCTGCATGGGTTCCACAGTTGGGACATGGAACAGCCAGTCTGGAGCCCCAGTTGTCAGAGCCCAAGCCCAAGGTCTCTATGCCCAACAAAAGGCAGCACAGGACACCCACATTCCCCACATTGGACCCAGCAACGAAAGGCAGGTCAGCTTAGTGACTGGGAGAGTCGCCCAGCAGGCCTGGGACAGGTGAGCATTGTTCTGCTCAAACTCCTTGATGCTGTGTGGGCCTGGGTCAGCTGTGCATTCAGTGTGAGTCTCAATTTCCTTAACCCTTAATGGAAATAAGAAAAGTGTCCGCCTTGCGTGTGGCCATGTGGGTTCCTGTACCTTAAATGCTCCTCCCTCTCCCTCTCTTCCCACCCTCTTCCCCAAGAGGCAGAGGGGGCAGAGGGAAGAGCGGGGCTGAGACACAGGCTGTGAATCCCAGCTGCTGTGCTACCTTGGGCATGGGGGCTGTACCTGGCTGAGCCTCAGTCTCCTCATCTGTAAAGTGGGCACAACTGCCCAGGATCTCCTTAGTCTCTTGGCACAAAAAACACTCCATCTACAGTAGCTGGTATAAACGTAGTCAGCAGAACAGGGCTCCCCCCTCAGCCCATGCTGATGCCCCAGCTCTCTGCAGGGGAAGGTCCTGATCCACCTATCTCCCCCAGATCTGAGGAGCCAGTTACCTGGGCTTGACGTAACCATTCACAGAGAAATCTGAGCGCTGCTGGAAGTCGGCTGTCCCTCGGACCCGGACGCTGACGGCAGCCGAGACGTTGAGGGTCAGCTGGGCTGGGAGGCCAGACATGGTGGGAAAGGTGAGCTCCTCCATTGCTAGGTTCAGCCTCCGGTTCACTTGCACCTCCTGGCCCTGCAGTCAGAGAACTAGACAGTGCACGTGACCCCCTCACTCGCCCCTCACAACCCTCAGACAGAACCTTATCACTGTCCCCAGTTTCCAGATGATAAAACAGACCCCCCAAACAGATAAAAATAACCCAGCCGAGCCCATGTAGCTAGAAACCGGCAGAACTGGACCAAGACGGGTTACTGTAGGTCATGGTCAGAGGTCAGGCATCCAGGCCCATCCAAGGTGTGGGCCCTCCTTGCACACCTGGTACAGGGCACTATTCTATCGTGCCCATTTCACAGATGCAGAAACTGAGGCCACAGTAAATTCAACAATACGCCCAAGACGGTAAGCGGTGCAGCCAATTTTTGACCTTGGGCAGTCTGATTCCAAATTTCATGCTCTTGAGTTTGAAAGTACTTTAGTATTCCCCCAAAGCATCAAAGGAAACACCATCAGGTCAGACGGTAGGGATGGGCCAAGCCCAGCCTGAGGTACCTTCAGGAGTTTGATGGCAAGCTCAGCCAGGTTCAGGGACTGGCGTGTCATGTGGCTCCCCATCGCTCCACAGTTCACAAAGCTCAACTCATGCCCGAACACCTTCATGCTCAGCTGACACTTCAGCGCCCGCTGCTCCCCGCGCCTCCGGGCCACCTGTGACCAGGAACAGGTCTGGCTTAGCCGGGCAAGATACCTGGACCTTGGGAGGGGGAAGGGGCAGCTGGAGAGAAAGGTCAAGGGCTTGTGGGGTTCAGAACAGGACCTACAAAACTCATGGTCCACAGGCAGAACCTACAGACATATTTTCTTACACCTGCACAGTCTACCCAACACCCAATGCAATGTGTGTGTATAAATAATAGAGGCTTTTAAAAATCCAGGCTGAATATGATCCAGCAATATAGCCAGACAAAACTGCAATTCAAAAACATAGATGCACCCCAGTGTCCATCAGCAGAGTAATGAATAAAGATGTGGTACAATGGAATACTACTCAGCCATTAAAAAGAATGAAATAATGCCCTTTGCAGCAAACCCTAGATTCATGCCCTTTGGATGAGCCTAGAGATTGTTATACTGAGTGAAGTAGGTCAGACAAAGACAAATATCATATGATATCACTTACACGTGGAATCCAGAAGGATGATACTAAAGCGAACTTATTTACAAAGCAGAAATAGAGTCACAGATATAGAAAACAAACTTATGGTTACCAGAGGGGAAAGGGGGGGTGGATAAACTGGGAGACTGAGATTGACACATACACACTACTACATATAAAATAGATAATTAATAAGTAACTATATAGCACAGGAAACTCTACTCAATACTCTGTTAATAACCTATATGTGAAAAGAATCTAAAAAAGAGTAGAAATACATATATGGGGGTTTCCCTGGTGGCTCAGCTGGTAAAGAATCCGCCTGCAGTGTGGGAGACCTGGGTTTGATCCCTGGGTTGGGAAGATCCCCTGGAGGAGGGCATGGCAACCCACTCCAGTATTCTTGCCTGGAGAATCCCCATGGACAGAGAAGTCCGGAAGGTTACAGTCCATGGGGTCGCACAGAGAGTCAGACGTGACTGAGCAGCTAAGCACAGCACATTCATATATGGAAAACCGAGTCACTTTGCTGTAAACCTAAAACTAACACTATATTGTAAATCAACTATGAAAGTGAAAGTCGCTCAGTCGTGTCTGACTCTTTGCGACCCCATGAACTATATATAGTCCACGGAATTCTCCAGGCCAGAATATTGGAGTGGGTAGCCTTTCCCTTCTCCAGGGGATCTTCCCAACCCAGGGATTAAACCCAGGTCTCCCACATGGCAGGCAGATTCTTTACCAGCTGAGCCACAACAATAAAAATTTTTGGAAAAAGTTGCAAAGCTACAGAGAGCTCCCATGCACCTCAGCCTGTTTCCTCCACTGTTGGCATCTTACACGACCAAGACGCACAGTGAAAACGAAGCAACCAACACCAGCATGTTATTAACGAAACTCCAGACTTTATTCGGGTTTCACCGGTTTTTCCATTCTATCCTCCTTCTGTTCCAGGATTCGATCCAGCACCACGTGGTGTTTAGTATCGTGTCTCTTCATTCTCCTCTGGTGTGTGACAGTTTCTTGGTCTTTATATTTCAGGCAGTATGTATTTTTAAAAATTTATTTCTACTATTTAAAACCTGGGAGATTTTATATAAAATCCAGATACCCAGATTCTCAAAAGAAGAGAAATATTGGCCCGTCTCCCACTGCCTCCCAGGCTCCCCCTCCCCAAAAGGGCAACAGGCATTCAGAACTGAGCTGTGGCTGCCAGTGAGCCGAGGCCTGAGCTGCAAGCCTGCCTACCACAGTCCCCACCATGCCTTGCCGTCTCTCCAGCACTCAGGCCAAGGACTACTGTCACTCATCACTGAAGAAGTGAAGTCTCTCAGTCGTGCCCGACTCTTTGCGACCCCATGGACAGTAGCCTGCACCAAGCTCCTCCGTCCATGGGATTTTCTAGGCAAGAGTACTGGAGTGGGTTGCTGTTTCCTTCTCCAGGGAATCTTCCCAACCCAGGGATCGAACCCAGGTCTCTCGCATTGTAGACAGACGCTTTACCATCTGAGCCACCAAGGAAGTCCCACTCATCACTGCACTTGTGCAAAATATATTTTGCAAAGTGAACATATATCAAAAGTGAGAAGACAGGACTTCCCTGGTGGCACAGTGGTTAGGAATTTGCCTGCCAAGGCAGGGAACACAAGTTCAATCACTGGTCCAGGAACATTTCACATGTCACGGAGCAACTAAGCTGATGCGCCACAACTACCGAGCCCATACCCTGCAGCTACTGAAGCTCGCGCTCCTAGAACCTGTGCTCTGCATCGAGAGGAGCCCCTGCAGTGAGAAGGCCGAGCACCGCAGTGAAGAGTAGCCCCCACTCTCCCCAACTAGAGAAGGACCGCGCATAGTAACAAAGACCCAGAGCCTCCAAAAGTTAACTAATTAAAAAAAAACCTAAACCAAAAAAGCCTTAAAAAAAGTGAGAAAGTAACAGACCAATTGTGTTATTCTAAGAAACTGTGGGATTGTGATTCTAAGAAAAAACATTTATATACAACCCACAGCCCTCATTCAAGTTACTTACTGGCTTCAGATTTAGTCCAAGAGGCTTTTGACGGCAGGGACCGTGCCCTGATCATCTTTGTGTTCCTGGGCTGTGTAGGGGTCATAGCTGATGGTTAGTGAGTGAACACATGGGGAAATGCCTCAGCCACCACCTTGATCACCCCCAGATGTACAAGGAAATGACATTTATAAGACCAAAAGGGGACTAACAACCTCAGTAGCCATTGGTGGGGAAAAGGTTATGTAAAGTAAGGTCCCCACTCACAGAATGGGTATTAAAATGTTTGCATACAGTAAGTTTTCAGGAAGAAAAATACTCAAGTCCTAGTATCAAGTGGGAAACCAGAGGAAGCACGCATACACACACCCCTTGCCCAGCAAGTCCACGACTTGCACACATGGAACAAATGTATCCACAGACATTCACCAAAGGGACATGCACAAGAACACACTACCTGTAACAAGCCAGAAACTGGCTTTCAAACTGGGTAAGGACATTGTCAACAGTAAATGGATAGCTGGATAAAGAAACTGTGGTGTGTTCACACCATGGAATGCTATACAGCAAGGAAAATGAACAAGCTGTAATTACATACAGCAACACAGATTGATCTCACAAACATACTTTAAGCAAAAGAAGTCAGACACAAAAAAAAGAGGATATGGACAGCGTTATTCACAATCATCACAAGATGGGAACCACCCGAAAGTCCATCAGTGGGTAAAGGGACATGCAAAATGTGGTTCATCCATACAATGAATATTATCCAGCCTTAAGAATGAATGAAACACAAAATCAGACACAAAGGTCAATGGAACAGGTTAGAGAGCCCAGAAATTAACTCACACACCTAAGATCAATTAATCTATGATAAAGGACACAAGAATATACACTGGAGAAAAGACAGTCTCTTCAGCAAGTGGTGCTGGGAAAGCTGTACAGCCGCTTGTAAATCAATGAAGTCAGAACACATTCTCACATCATACACAAGAATAAACTCAAAATGGCTTAAAGACTTAAACATAAGACATGACACCATAAAACTCCTAGCATATAGGCAAAACATTCTCTGACATAAATCATAGCAATGTTTTCTTAGGTCAGTCTCCCAAGGCAAAAGAAATAAAAGGGAAAATAAACAGGACCTAACCAAACTTAGAAGCTTTTGCACAGCAAAAGAAACCATGAACAAAAAAAAGAGAGCCTATGGACTGACAGAAAATATTTGCAGATGATGCAATCGACAAAAGATTAATTTCCAAAATACATAAATAGTTCACACAGCTCAGTATCAGAACAACCTAGTCATAAAACGGGCAGAAGACCTAAAGAGACATTTCTCCAAAGAAGACATACAGATGGCCAACAGGCGCATGAAGAGATGCCCAGTACCACTAATTATTCAGTCAGTTCAGTTCAGTCGCTCAGTTGTGTCCAACTCTTTGCGACCCCATGAATCGCAGCACACCAGGCCTCCCCGTCCATCACCATCTCCCGGAGTTCACTCAGACTCACGTCCATCGAGTCCGTGATGCCATCCAGCCATCTCATCCTCTGTCGTCCCCTTCTCCTCCTGCCCCCAATCCCTCCCATCATCAGAGTTTTTTCCGATGAGTCAATTCTTCGCATGAGGTGGCCAAAGTACTGGAGTTTCAGCTTTAGCATCATTCCTTCCAAAGAAATCCCAGGGCTGATCTCCTTCGGAATGGACTGGTTGGATCTCCTTGCAGTCCAAGGGACTCTCAGGAGTCTTCTCCAACACCACAGTTCGAAAGCATCAATTCTTCGGTGCTCAGCTTTCTTCACAGTCCAACTCTCACATCCGTACATGACCACAGGAAAAACCATGGCCTTGACTAGACAGACCTTTGTTGGCAAAATAATGTCTCTGCTTTTCAATATGCTATCTAGGTAGGTCATAACTTTTCTTCCAAGGAGTAAGCGTCTTTTAATTATTTTTTTAGAGAAATGCAAATCAAAACCACTTCACACCATGCACCTTAATGTTTATAGCAGCAACAGCCAAGATACGGAAGCAATCTAAGTGTCTACTGAGAGATAAATGGATAAAGAAGATGTGAGATACACACACACGATGGAATACTACTCAGCCATAAAAAAGAATGAAGTAATGTCATCTGCAGCATTGGGAATGGACCTAGAGATTATCAAACTAAGTAAAGTCAGACAAAGACAAACATCGTATGATATTACTTATATGTAGAAACTAAAAAGTGATATAAATGAACTTATTTACAAAACAGAAAGAGACCCACAGTCATAGAGAACAAACTTATGGTCACCAAAGGGCAAAGGGGATAGGGAGGGATAAATTAGGAGTTTGGGATTAACATATACACAGTACTATATATAAAATAGATAAACAAGAGGACTTACTGTACGAAGTGAAAGTGAAGTCACTCAGTCGTGTCTGACTCTTTGCAACCCCATGGACTATAGCCCATCAGGCTCCACTGTCCATGGAATTCTCCAGGCAAGAGTACTGGAGTGGGCTGCCATTTCCTTCTCCAGGGGATCTTCCTAAAACAGGGATCGAACCCAGGTCTCCTGCACTGCTAGCAGATTCTTTACCAGCTGAGCCAAGAGGGAAGCTCCTAAATTTTGTATTTTTTAGTTGCACCATGAAGCATGTGGAATCTTAGTTTCCTAACCAGGGATTGAACCCTCATCCCCTGCAGTGGAAACACGGAGTCTTAACCACTGTACCACTGCAGAGAAGTTCATGAAGTTCATTCAGGGAAGTTGCTGTATAGCACAGAGAAATACAGTCAATATCTTGTCATAATCTATAATGGAAAAGAATCTGAAAAAGTGCATATGTATACACACACACATATATATAACTGAATCACTTCGCTGTATACCAGAAACTATCACATAAGAAATCAACTATACTTCAATTAAGAAAGGAAGTATTTGTGCGATAGAAAAAAAGAATGAAGTACTGATCCATGCTATGACACAAATAAACCTCAAAAACATGCTTGGTGAGAGAAGCCAGACACAAAAGGCCACATATTGTGCGATTTTGTTTATAAGAAATGTCCAGAATAGATAAATCCATCGAGACAGAAAGCACATTCACGGTTGGCAGGGGTGGGAAAGGAGGGTACGGCACGTGACCGCTAACGGAGGTGGGGTTTCCTTGGGGTGATGAAAATGTTTTGGAACTAGACAGATGTGGTCGTAGCACAACACTGTGAATGTATCACGTGTCACTGAATTGTATATTTTTAAATGGCTAACCTTATGTTACGTGAACGTCATCTCATTTTTTTTCCAAAAGAGTACATGTAAATGATTCCATTTACATAAAGTTCACAAAAGGAACAAGATGTGACTTCTACTATCAACCAGATTGAAGTAATAGGGACTGAATTTACCTCCCCGTGTGGAGCAACTTGAAACTCAGATGAAACAGATTAAACAAAAGTTCCCAAGACATTAGACACCACCGGGTAATTCGAGATGGTGAACCCAAGAGACAGGACATAGCAAGGTAAGCCTCAGCTCCCCACCTGGAGGGAGTTCAGGCTGAGGGGCTGGGAGGGGAACAGAGTGCGGCAGGGCAGACTCTTGGAGTTAAGGACCTGGGAGCCTGGGGAGACCAAGGTGACTGGACATCGCAGGGTGGAGGACAAGAGGGGAAAGAGCTGCACAGAGAACTCTGGAAGTCTCCAGAGGGTTCCAAGAATCTCTGTAACACTGCTTTAGGCCAAGACTTCTTAGATGTTAACACCCAAAACACTACACATAAAAGAAATGAATAAATCTGACTTTATCTAAATCAAGAACCTCTGCTCTTTACAAGACACTGTTGGGACCTCCCTGGGGGTCCAGTGGTTAAGAATCTGCCTTCCAACGCGAGGGACGTGGGTTCGATGCCTGGTCGAGAAACTGAGATACCGCATGCTGTGAGGTAACTAAGCACACACGCCACAACCAAGGTGCACACACACACCACAACCAAGGAGCATACATGCGAAAACCAAGGCGCACACACCCCACAACCAAGGAGCACACACGCCACAACCGAGGCGCACACACCCCGCAACCGAGGCGCACACACGCCGCAACCGAGGAGCACACACCCCACAACCGAGGAGCACACACCCGCAACCGAGGCGCACACACCCCACAACCGAGGCGCACACACCCGCAACCGAGGCGCACACACCCCACAACCGAGGAGCACACACCCGCAACCGAGGCGCACACATGCCACAACCGAGGAGCACACACCCCACAACCGAGGCGCACACACCCCACAACCGAGGCGCACACACGCCACAACCGAGGCGCACACACCCCGCATCCAAGGAGCACACACCCCGCAACCGAGGCGCACACACCCCACATCCAAGGAGCACACACGCCGCAACCAAGGAGCACACACCCCGCAACCGAGGCGCACACACCCCGCAACCGAGGCGCACACACCCCTCAACCGAGGGCAGCCCACTCCTGCAGCTGCCCAGCCCGTGCACTTTAGAGCCTGGTGCCGCAACTACAGAAGCCTGCAGTGGAGACCCAGCATGGCCAGAAAGAGCCACTGTTAAGGGAACGGAAAGACCATCCACACACGGGGAGAAAATATTTGCAAGTTACACAGCTAACAAAAGCCTTGTGTTCTGAATAGATCAAGAATGTTCGAAACTTGCTCTTAAGAAACCAACCCATTTTTTTTTTTAAAAAAAAAGGACAAAATATTTGAACGCACACTTCACCAGAAATGCATGGATGACAAATAAGCACATGAAAAGATGCTCAACATTAGGAGCATTAGGGAATAAAGCCACGAGATACAACCGTACACTATTAGAATGGCAAAAACTAAAAGTCTAATCCTACCAAGTGTTGGCAAGGATGTGGAGGAATTAGACCTTTCCTGCACTGTTGGAGAGGATGCAAAATAGTACAACCACTTTGCAAAACAATTTAGCTATCTCTTAAAAAATTAAACATATGATCCAGCCATCCCATTCCTCAATATTTACCCCAAACCTGAAAATATATGTTTATATGAAGATTTGTAATGTGAGTCAATCCAGTATCTTGCCTGGAAAATCCCATGGCAGAGGAGCTTGGCAGGCTACAGTCCATGGGGTTGTAAGAGTTGGACACAACTTAGCAACTAAACCACCGCCACGTACATAAACATGCATAGCAGCCCTACTTGTAATAGCCCGCCAAACCGGAAATAACGCAAATGTTCATCAACAGGTGAATACTTAAACGGACTGAGGTCCATCCCTACAATGGAACACTACTTGACCATAGGAAGAAATAAACTATTAGTATACCCTGCACGATGGATGAATCTCAAAATAATTACACTGAACAGAGGAAGTGAGGCCGGAAAGCAGCACATGCTTTAAAGACAAAAGTATATGCTGCATGATTCCATTTACGCAACATTCCAGAAAATGCAAACTCATCTATTGTGACAGAAAAAGCATATCACAATGGGGGGCAGGGCTGGAGCAGGAAGAAGGGATTAAGGAGACTAAGAAGCCTTTGGGGGTGATGGATATTTGATTTAGTTGATAGAGGTTTCATGGTGTATTGCTGCTGTCTCTCAGTCACAAAATCATGTCTAACTCTGCAAGCCTGCCGGGATCTTCTGTCCATGGGATTTCCCAGGCAAGGACACTAGAGTGGGTCACCATTCCCTCCTCCAGGGCATCTTCCTGACCCAGGGAAGGAGCCCTTGTCCCCTGCATTGGCAGGCAGATTCTTTCCCACTGAGCCATCAGTGAAGCCCCTTCAGCGTACATATGTCAAAACTTGTCAAACAGTATGTGTCAACACTCTAAACACATACCATTTATTGTAAGGCAATTACACCTCAACAAAGCTGATTTTTTTTTTTTTTAAAAAAGCTGTTTTTTAAGGTTACTCAGTGCTATTAGGAGTCAGAACAGTGGTTGCTTACCTCTGGTTATGGGTGGGTAAACCAGAATAGGGAGGCAGAAGGGTGCCTCTGGGGAGCTTATGAGGGTCTGGGTACTGGTTACAAGGATGTTTCACTGATGGAAACACACTTCCAGAGTGGGCACTTTTCTATATCAAATGGTTTTTCAAAAGATGATATATCAAATGGTTTTTCAAAAGAAGGCAGGCTAGCAGCTCCCTGCTGAGATCTGGACCAGCAGTTTGCTTCTGTAAGGGGGTAGGGGTGGGAGGGAAGGGTCAGAGTTCATGGACTCCTGCGTCCCCCAGTCCCAAAGCCCAAGCTGGCGCCTGATGGGGGGAGGGTGAGATGAGGTGGGCACAGGTGCTTCCCTTACCTTCTGCTGCAAGTCTCTCATCCTTCTGGACCTTTCTCCCCGACAGGCTGGGTCGGCCGGTGTGGGCCCTGGCTCTGCCTCTGGGGGCTCCTTCGCCTGCGCTTGTCTCTCCTCTTCCTGCCCCCAGAATGACTTCGGGCCAAACAGCCTGCGGGCCATTTCCTCGGCATTTTCCAGCCGGAGCCCCAACTGGGAAGGAAAGTCAGGGGCTCAGGGAACAGTAACCAAGAGCTGTGGGGTTGGGAGCTTGAACAGGGGGCTCCAGGCTCCCAAGGGCCCATCCAGGCCCAAATGTCAAGAGATACAATCTCAGCTCCACATCTGCTTGGCAAATGACACACAGCAAGAATTCCGACCAATTCTTTGAGGCCTGGTTCAAATGTCACCACCTCTGGGACGCCTTCCCTGAATTCCCATATCACCGGCTCCATACATCCCACCTCCCCACCCCCAAACAAATGTATTACCCCTTCCTCTGAGTGTCAAGCACAATACTCCAAGGTCACACTCAGACTAATTTATGTGTCTCCCTGCAAGATCTTGAGCTGCATGAGAGCAGGGACCTGTGTCTCATTCACCAAGGGCACTCAATGCCTGGTGAGATGGTTAATTCTGTGTCTACGTGACTGGGCTATAGGGTGCCCAGCTATTTGGTCCAGCGTTCTTACACATGTTTCTGTGAGAGCATTTTTTAATGAGTTTAACATTTACATCAGTGGACTAAGTCAAGCAGATTGCCCTCCATAATGAGGGTGAGCCTCATCTAATCAGTTGAAGGCCTATATAAAACAAAAGCTGCCCTTCCTCCAAATAAGAGGGCATTTCTCCTCCCTGACTGCCTTCAGACTGGGACATTGGCTTTTCCTGTCTTCAGACGGGAACTATACCATCAGTTCCCCTGGGTCTCCAGCTCTGCTGACTGCAGATGTGGGACCTGTCAGCCTCTATAACCCTATTGGTTCTACTTTTCTGGAGAACCCTGACTCACAGATTACCCGACTGATTCTCGAAATCTGATGGATGAATGAATGAGTCCTTCCTTCATTCCATCTACCTATCCATCCACCCATGTGTTCACTCATCCTTACATCGTTTCCTTCCAACCTCTCATCTAGATGTCTATGAGAGCATTTGTAGAGAAATTATCAGAGGTTCAGCCCTTGGCAGATCTAAGCTCAGGTGCCCAGCAGGCAAAGTTTGGATGGTAAGTCCCCAGTTCTCCATAAATTAGAAAGCGCTGGGATAGGGCACAGAGCACCCTCCCTCAGACAAGCTCCAGGGACCTGGGGAGAAGAGATGGAAGGGCCCCAAGGTATTACGTTACTTCAAAGCTTGCTGGGCACATGACCTCAGAGATCATCCCTCTTCCATTGCTGCCCCTTACAAATCATTTTCCACATTCAAATTGCATGTCACTCCCCAACTTGAAACCCTTCCTCAACATGGTCCTGCTCCCTCCCTGAGCTCCCATCTTACTATTCTCCTCCTGTTCTCTAATCTATTTCTATTCCTTAAACACATCAAGCCCTCTGTCATCTCAGGAATGTTGCACACACTGCCCTCTTCCCCCCTGGAAGGTTCTTACCTCGGTTTTTCACACGGTTGCTTCCGCTCATCCTACAGATCTCTAAACTCACTACTTAAAGTTGCCGCTGTTTTATGGATGTGTCTACTCATTTCTCATCTGTCTACCTCTCTGGGCTGTGAGCACCAAGAAGGCAGGAATTGTATCTCTGCATCATCATCATATTCTCTAAGCCCAGCACACAGTATAGTACCTGGCACATGTTAGGTACAAGATGGATACTGTGCGGTTGATGACAGGCTCATAGATGGATGCACAGATGGATAGAAGGGTGGATAGATCAGGAAGAACAGATGAAGAGAAAGGTGGGTGGGGAGACTGACGGATGGATGGATGGGCCGAAGGGTAGATGAATAAATAGTGGATGAGAGAGTAGACGAAGAGATAGTAGGGGTACGTGAGTGAATAGATGGATGAGGACAGAAGAATGGATGAGAAGATGGATGGATACAGACGTATAAACATATGGAAGAGTATGTGGACAGATGAGTAGGTATGTAGGTACTGATAAATAGGTGGATATTTAGGTGGATAGTAGGCTTCCCCGGTGGCTCAGAGGTTAAAGAGTCTGCCTCCAGTGTGGGAAACCCAGGTTCGATCCCTGGGTCGGGAAGATCCCCTGGAGAAGGAAATGGCAACCTACTCCAGTATTCTTGCCTGGAGAATCCCATGGACAGAGGAGCTTGGTAGGCTACAGTCCACGAGGTCACAAAGAGTCGGACACGACTGAGTGACTCCACTTTCACTTTCCACTTTAGGTGGATAAATAGGTATTGATAGATGGGTGGATGACTGAGAGAATAAATAGATGATTGGGTGACAGTGTAGATGGAGAGATGGGTGGGAAGGTACAGAAATGGATTGGTGGATGAGAAGGATGGATGAATGACTGTATGGATGGGGTGGTGGATAGGCAATGGATAGGTGGATGGATAGCTAAGTGGGTGCATAGATAGATAGGCAGGTGGACGTGTGTATGACTGAGAAGACAAATGAGTAGGTGAGAGAGTAGATGGAGAGAGATGGGAGGTACATAGATGGATGAGAGGGGGGAGAGGAGGAGGGATGGGGGTCATAGATGTATGGATTTATGTATGGGTCAGTAGGCTGGATGAGTAGATGGGTGGACGGGCAGATAAAGGGTGGATGGAGGTTGGGGGCTGGGAGTAGATCGATAGACACAAGAAGTGAGGGATGGAAAGATGGATGGATGGGATGATTTCTGGCCCCAAGCCCAGGAGACACCCTGAAGAGACTGAAGCAAGGCCCCCTCTTACCTCCAGGAGGTTGAAGGCATGACCAAAAGCATGGATGGTCAGGTTGGCTGTTGCAGAACGGGGGAGGAAGGAGGCTGGAGAGAAGAGAAGGGTCCCCTCCAGGTTGGCTCCCAGGCTGCCTGATGCTGGAAGAGAGAGAAAGGATCAGTGCCCACCACGCCACTCACAGGGCAGGAGCTGACAGCCGAGGGGCTGGAGACAGAGCTAGACGCATGGTGCATCCTCTCAGCCAGGACAGGAAGCTCAGAAGTAAGCCTTACCAAGGGCAGAGGGAAGGTCACGAATGTACCCACATCTGCTGATAGGTGGGGTGCAGCCAGAGCACCCCACCCTGTCCCCCAGCTTTCCAAGTAGCTGAGGGGGGTTGGATACTTAACCTAGAATGGGGTCTCTTTTTGATTCTGTTTAATTACAGGAAGCAGCTGTCTCTGGTTGATGCTAATCTCCCTTTTTAACCCAGGGAAAAGCAGTTCTCAAACTCACCGCCCTCAGCAGGCGAGAACCCGTGAGAATTCAACAACAGTGTTTCATGGCCACCGTATCTCTTTTTAGGACAACCCTATTTTTAGAATTAAACTGATCTTCTGCTAATAGTAGCAATAAGAGGTTTTCTTTTAGCATAACAGTAAGTTTAAAAGAACCAGTTTAGAGAAAAGATGGAAGTACTATTTCATTGAATGCTATGATGTGGCTCATATTTAACTATTTTTTACCTCTTCCGACAAAAATGGCAGGTTGCTATGAGGATACAGAAAAAAAAAATCAAGCAGATGACATGTGGATATCTGGACATTTAGCAACAGACATGGCCTCAGCCTTATCCCCATGTCCTCCGGAGTCAGAACTCCCGGGTCCCCAAGCCTTTGCTGTCCCTGAGGAGGACAGCGCTGGTAGAGATGCCCATACCTGAGCGGAAGGTGACGTCAGAGTAGGACGAGTGTTTCCACACCTCTGGATGGAACTCCTGGCTGACAATATCCTCAGGGATGGCCTCCCGGAGGCTCTGTTTCAAGGGGTCCTCCGTCTCCAACAGCTGCAGGAGGTGACTCCACACAAAGGAGCCCACTGGCGTCCAGTCGCAGCCGGAGGGGAGGGGAGGGGAGGGCGATGAGGGAGGGCCCACAGCTGACGCAGTACAGAGAGAAGACCCCCAGCCTCCCGCTCCAGGTCCTGCTATTTCTACCCACCAGGGGCTTCTCAGGAGCCTGGCTACTGGGAACCACGTCCTCTTTGTAGATAAACGGCAAACAGAAGTGCCTTAATGGAACTTGGAAATCTAGGCTGCGCAGGGCATTCTGATGCACTTTCCTGAAGGAAAAGGAGCCCACTGGACTGGTTTGAGAGTGTGGGGAAAGCCCTGGTTTGAAAGTCAGACCTGAGCCTGAAACCCAGTTCCACCACTCATGAGCTGTGTGACCTTGGGCTGGTCACTCCACTTCTCTGAGCCTTAGTTTCCTCAGCAGTAAAATGAACTATAATGACCCATCTCCCAGGGCAGTTTGCACAGACCAGTCAACGGCAGAGTCTGGACCTAAAGGACTGAGTATCCTTTAGGGTTGGGAAAGGGTAAACATGCAGTCCGTGATGGGGACCCTCTGAGGCTCTCTGGAGAGTTAAAAATGAAATGAGTGCCCCGAGGGAAAGGAGTCCAACAGAGGATATTATTCTAATTGGGAACACCAACCCCCTTGCTCACCCCAGGCTCTCAGAATGCCCAGCAGGGAGCTTCTAGAACAATCCACCATGAAACAGAGCTGAGAATGTTTTTGCTCCCATCAGGCAACACAAAAGCCTGATACGGCAGGGTCTCTATTAAGGCTGCCCCTTGGCTGACCCCCTCTGAGGGGCTTGGCCCAGTGGTCTATTGATGTAGAACAGCCCCACCCATCCCACCCCAACCTAGAAACTGCCAACAACAAACTGCAGCTTCGAGTGGCACCATTTCTTCCCCCCTGGGGGCTGGGGAGGTGTCATTTCTTTAGAAAGTAGTTTAGCAGCATCACATCAGACTTTCAAACGTCTGTGCACACCTTTATGCTGGCTGAGTGTGTGTGCGCTAAGTCATTTCCATCATGTCAACTCTTTAAGACCCTATGAACTGTAGCTTGGCAGGCTCCTCTGTCTGTGTGGATTCTCCAAGCAAGAATATTGGAGTGGGTTGCATTTCCTCCTCCACAGAATCTTCCCAACCCAGGGATCAAACCCACATCTCTTAACATTCCTTGCATTGGCAGGTGGGCTCTTTACCACTAGCACCACCTGGGAAGCCTCTTGTTGGCTACTTCTGGGAAATTATCCTCTGGCTAGATTAGCAAAAGGGTCTGAAGGGGGATGGACAGAGAGATTCATTTTGGTTGCTGTTTCTCATGGCAAAAGACTAGAAAAAAAAAATCTAAATGCCCATCACTGGGGACTGGTACAGTGGACTATGGTTTACCCGCAGCTGCAGCTAAGAGCCCAAGTGCCCTGATGTGGAAAGAGCTCCCGGACACACTGAAGGCAGAGGCAAGGGGCACAACAGTGTGTACACCATGATCCTGAGTTGCTGCTGTTGTTACAGTGATAACACATCCATGTTCATACATGCACTACATGTTCTGATGGGACACACAAGAGAATGGTCAAAGTCAGTGCCTTCAGAAAACAGGACTTAGGGATCAGGAGGCAAGGAAGGCGGCCTTTAACTTTCCATTTATATCTTGCCATCTGCTTTGAAATTTTGGCTGCATAATCATAGCAGAGAATGAGATAGTTGCATGGCATAATTGACTAGATGGACATGAGTTTGAGCAAACTCCGGGAGATGGTGAAGGACAGGGAGGCCTGGCATGCTGCCATCCATGGGGTCACAAAGAGTGGGACACGACTGAATGACTGAACAACAACAATAACAGCAGTAGTGATAATAGCATCGACAGTTAACAGCTATGCACACAGCACTTACAATGATCTAAATGCCTTCTTGCATTAATTCATCTTATGCTTCCTTTATGAGGAATGGAGAAGCTGAGGCTCACAAAGGTTTGGTCATTTGCCCAAAGGCACACAGGTAGGAAGTGGCTGAGCTGGGACCTGAACCCAGTCAGGCAGTCCCCAGACTCAACTCACTGCAAATTACGTTAAATTACTGTGCATTACGGAAAAAAAAACTTTTCAAAAATTAGCTGAGCTTATTTTTTGAAGTTCTACCTGTTTAAAAGGAACTGTCTGACCCCACAAGGGGTCTGAGATTCGCAGACACTGTCCCTGGTCTGCATCGAGTCTCTCTTCCTCTCCTCTATCCTTTAGGTGGTATCCCATGACCTGGCCAAAGCTAGAAAGGAGCTCAGTGACTGTCACCCCATTGTACAGATGAGGAAACTGAGGGCCAGAGAGAAGCAACTTCTCTTGGGTTGTTCAATTGCCACCGGGGTGAGGGGAGCATGTGAGGCTACTTGTCCAGATGGCATGGCAAAAGAAGGGGAACAGAAAGGGACAGGAAGACACCTGAGGAATAGAGGCAGAGTGCTCTGGAAACCCCCGCAGCCATCAGGTGGCACCCAGGCCAGCCCCTGCCCCCCGCCTACAGCTGCTCACCCTGGGTGGACTGCTCTCCGGCCTGGGTACGCCGCACCTGGGCAAACACCTCCTCGCCTGGGCACCTCATCAGGGCCAGGTAGGCATTGATGCGGATCTCAGAATCCTCCTTGGCATTTTGGTACAGGCTGGAGAGCACAGATCGCTGCCTCGGGCAAAGGGAAAGCCATCACCCAGAGCCCACCCACCCCCACCCGAGAGCGCATGTCCCCTTGTCTGCCCTGGCTCCAGCAGGGGTCCCGCTGCCTTGACCCGGCTCTTCCAAAGTCTCCACTGCTCCCAGACACTCTCACCTGTGGCCCCATTGTGGGACGTGGGAGTTTGCCCAGTCACTGCTGATACCTAACTTCCCAGAGTCCCAGCCCAGAGCCTTATCAACTTTCACAAGTAACAGTGGTAAAGGCTTCCCAGGTGGTGCCAGTGGTAAAGAATCAGCCTGCCAATGCAGGAGATGACACGTAGGTTCGATCCCTGGGTCAGGAAGATCCTCTGGACAAGGAAATGGCAACCCACTCTAGTATTCTTGCCTGGGAAATCCCATGGACAGAGGAGCCTGGTGGGCTACAGCCCATGGGGTCACAGAGTCAGATGTGACTTAGCGACTGAGCCCCATGCAAACAATGGGTAAACAGGCAGGTTGTGGCTACATTCCAAGAAAACATCATCTGTGAAACATCTATGAAAACACCATAGCAACAGACTCACAGGAGGTATTCCCTCTAAAGATACTCCCCATGCCCCACTTCCTAAGCAAGCCACTTCCCATACCCCGTGACTCTCCCCCTCAGTACCTGCTGGTTCCCTTCACAGCACAGCCATCCACCCATCCACTCATGCAGCAACATTAACTGAGCACCTATCACGTGCCCAGCAAGGTGCAAGGGAACAACTGTGAGCAAGACAAACCCCGCTCTGTCCATCTGAAGCTTACATTCTAGTGCAGAGAGACAGATAGCAAACCAGGTGAATATATAGTACGCTGCTGCATGCTAAGTCACTTCAGTAGTGTCTGACTCTTTGCAATCCTATGGGCTGTATCCCTCCAGGCTCCTCTGTCCCTGGGATTCTCCAGGCAAGAATACTAGAGCAGGTTGCCCTGCCCACTTCCAGGAGATCTTCCTGACTCAGAGATCGAACCCACATTTCTTGCGTCTCCTGCATTGGCAGACGGGTTCTTTACCATTAGTGCCACCTGGTAAGCCCATAACTGCTAAAAACGGAAAAATAAAATAGGGAAGCCAGATGCCTGGGGGAGCTTGAAAAGGTCAGTTGCAGGTGAAAGAAAGCCAAGGAAGATCCCCCACAGTAAAGTGGTTTCTAAGTAAAAACCTTCTGTAGATAAAGGAGTAAAGCCTAGGGAAATACAGAGGAAAGGCATTCCAGGAAAGGAGAAGAGCATGTGTAAATGCCCTGAGGCAGAAGTGAGTCCCGGAGGCAGCATGGCTGGGCAGGAGTAGTGGGGGTGAGAGAAGCAGGAAATGAAGCCAAGAGGTGCTCGGGGGTCAGTGGTCAGATCACAGGAAGGACTCTGACTAAATGAGGCAGGAGCCACTAGTCCAAGGGTCAGCAAACTTCCTGCAAAGGGAAAGATGTTCAATTTTTTTGCCTTTGCAGACCACACAGTCGCTCTTGCAACTACTCAATTCCACAATCATAGCAAGAAAGCAGCCCAGACCACACATCAACGAACAGGCAGAGCTGTGTTTCAACAACACTTTACCTGCAAGAACAGGCAGTAAGCTGGACGTCAACCATGGACCTTACTGACCCCTGAACCAGCGGGTGTGCAGCACAGATGGCTTGTGTGTGGTGTGTTTGTACTCACTCGCTTACTTGGGTATTCGATGAATACAGGCCCCCCTACCCCAGATACAGGCTCTGTGAGAGCAGAGACATGGGCACCTGTTCACGCCAGTGCCCGACACATAGTAGGTGCTCAGTAAATGCAATGAACGAATGAGCAAGTAAAGACGTGCATTAACAGTGGTTCAAGACCCACTCCTGCCCAACGCCAACCCCGGTGAAATAACTCCCAGGAGCTCACGTCTGCAGAGCAGGGAACCCTCCGGAAGGCCTGGATGGCCCCCAGCCGGATCTCAGGGGGGCAGCTCCCCAGGGAGGCACAAGTGCTCAGCTTGGGGGTGAGAGTCGTGGCTGCCCGGCCAGCGTTGCCAATGGCCTTCAGTATGAACAGGAGCTGAAACAAGATGACGGTGGGGCCTTGAGGCTGGTGGTGGCGCCCAGCCCGCCCGCCCAGTCTATAGCTTGCCTGCTTGGCAGGGACCCCCCCTGTCAAGGGCCCATGCCCAGGGTGTGGGCTGTCCTCACCTGATCAGCGTCTGAGGCCTCCTGGAAGGTGCAGTTGGCACCCATGGCATCTCCCAGGATCCTCACGAGGGAGCCGACACCAGAGAGCTGCTCACAGGGCCCGTCCAGAGACACACACAGGTTGTGCACCAGAGCCGAGATGCCCAGGAAGGCGCTGGAGCTGGTCCCCGGCGTCTGCAGCAGAGGCTGGGGACAGAAACCGGCCCCCACCCCAGCCAAGAAGCCTGGTAAGGGGTCTTTCACAGGCCTCCCCATGGGATGCTTCCTAAAAATACAGATGCCCCAGCCCCTACCCCGCCACTCCTGAGGGTCTGAATAAATTGCCTGTGGTGCGACCTGCAGGGAGCATTTCTTAAAATGCCCCAGGGGCCTTTCTGGTGGCTCAGTGGTAAACAATTTGCCTGCCAATGCAGGAGGCCCGGTTCGATCCCAGGAAGATTCCACATGCCACGGGACAACTAAGCCCAAACGCCACAACAGCTAAGCCTGTGTTCTAGAGCCTGGAAACTGCAACTGCTGAAGCCTGTGCACCCTGAGCCCGTGCTCCACCATAAGGGCAGCGACGGCAACGAGACCACGCGCCACAACTAGAGAGGAGCCCCGGCTCACCGCACCTAGAGAAAAGCACAAGCGGCAGGGAAGACCCAGCACAGCCAAAATTAAATAAACCAATAAAATTATTTGTTTAATGCTCCAGAAGACCTTTTCTGTGCATCCAGGATGGACAGCAGTATCTCAGGCTGACAGGGGACATTTGGCAGGTCTGGAGACAGCGTAAGCTGTCACAACTGGGGTCAGTGCGTTCTTATGATGGGATGAGAGAATAAATATAGCCCAGAGAGGCACAAGCTCTGGGCTAGCAGGATGAGAAACGGCAGGAGACAGGCGAGCGAAGAGCCTGGACTCCAACAGCCCAGGGACCCACCTGCTCTGCTCTCTGTGTGTCCCTGGCAAGTGGCCACAGCCGCGACACCAGTGTGTACGTAACACTTAGCCCACATCAGAACGACTATCAGTCCGCACCATCCCCAGGCAGAGAAAGCGCCTTGCCTGAGGTCGTGCTGGTAAGGGACTAGGCTGGGTTCTAAAGCGGGGTGGGGGTGGTATCGTGCACCAGAGTCTGCGCTTTAAGTCCCCCATCCCCCACACTTCTGCACTTCTGCTGAGCAAAGGAAGGAGAGAAAGGAAAGAAGGGGACACCCAACCCCGCCCAGCACTGGCTGAGCCCCCACGGGCCCTGCAGGGCACTGATGTCTGTGTGGCCACTGTGTTACCTATTAGGCTGTGAGCAATGCCCCCTGAGCCCAGTCCTAGCCTGGCTCTTGACTCAGTGCTCAGTTCCCTGTTGAACGGAGCCAACCACACAGCCTGCATGGACTGGCCCTACTGTAAACTCAGGCATCAGGGGCGGCGTGGATAGGGGTGAGTGCTCCCTACACTCCACCTGGACAGTTAGTCAAGAGTCCGACCAGCATGAGGGACTGAGAGATCCTGTTGGAGACCCCTCCCCGCCATCAGCCAGCCCAGGGGTCTCCCATACACTCCGCACTGGCGGCCTCTGAATCCTGGCCCCCTGTCAATCTGGGAGGGCAGTGAGAAGTGACAAGTGAGCCCGCCCCGTGGTGGGTGAGGACACGCCCCCCCAAGTGAGTGAGGACAGGGCCCATGGTCCAAGAAAAAGGCACAGCAGCTGCATCACCTGGGCCTGCTGCCCAGCCTCCTTGGGCCTCAGTTTCCTCATCTGTAAAATGGGAAGGAGAACCTACATCATAAAGGCATCATGAGGGTTAAATAGGACCTCCTTGGGTTGTTAAAAATTGCTAGCCTAGTTTCACATGCTTTCTTAATCCTGAGACTCATTAAATACGCTTGACTACAAGAACAATAGCAGCTCTAAACCGCTGGGTCTCCCCACGAGGCATCCAGAGAAGTGCTTTACATTCAGCATCTCATTTCTCACCACGAGCCCAAGAGGCAAAAACTGTTGGATCTCCATCTTGCAGATCAGAAAAACGGGCTCAGATAGGTCAGGATCACGCAGCTGGCTGGGATACTGCTGAGAGTCGAGCCCCGTTTCCCTGATCTGCCTCCACTGGCCCCACCGCAGAGGCACAAAGCCTGGGGGACAGCAGGTCCCCCGTCCCTCCCTGCTGTGTCCTACCAGCAGTGGAGCGGGGCAGGGCCACATGGGTAAGGGCAGGGCACAGGGCTCACCAGCAGCGCGCGGACCATAGCATCTGTGGGCTCCGGGACGAAGGCCAGCGACCAGAGCCACGCCTCTGTCTCGTCTGCCTCCACCTCCCCGGACATGATGAGCTCTGCCATGAGGCCCACGCAGGCCTCAGTGCCACAGGAGGGCAGGGCATCCACCAGCGGCTGCCTGACATGGAGAGAGGCCCAGGGAACGTCACGATGGCGGCCTACGTGCCCAAGTGTCCTCCAGGACGCCTCCCTCATGTAGCCTTTGGTCATCTGGGAGCAGTCAGAGGCTCAGAGAGGTAAGGCAGGGATGTGTCCCTGCTCACACACCCAGAAAGGGGCTGAGCCAGACCCAGGCATCCTGGCAGGGATTCTGTGCTCTTAGGGCCCCGGAGACACCAGCAGCCCTGAATGAAAGTTATTCGGTCAGTCGTATCTGACTCTCTACAATCTCACGGATGGTAGCCCACCAGGCTCCTCTGTCCATGGCATTCTCCAGGCAAGAACACTGGAGTGGGTTGCCATTCACCTTCTCCAGGGGATCTTCACAACCCAAGGATTGAACCCGAATCTCCTGCATCGCAGGTAGATTCTTTACCCTCTGACCTGCCGAGGAAGCCCAGTCAAAACCCTGGCAATTCAGCCCACTTTGAAGACACAGCAGTTTGGGGCAATGTGAGTCCTCTGCTCTCCCCAGATCAACCACACTCACCTCATAGAATAAGAATCCCTTGCATAGAACAGGAGTCAACAACTGGCAGGTGGCCCCGCATTAAACAGAAGCCCCTCATTAAACCTCTAATGCTCTCAGCCCAACATCACAATCTTTCCTTTTTCTTTTTTTGAAATTACAGAAAGCTTGGTATGTTCAGGAAAGGTTTTGAACCTTTGCACAGTGATGAGTCTAAATGGGGAGTTGATGGCTGAATGGGGGTGGCTGCCTCAATTACAGTAGGAATGGGAGGCTCCCAGGGCTGGGGTCACACAGGCAACAGGGTACACAGGGTGGAGTGGATTGGGTCCCCCACCTTATCAACCCTGATGAGTGACATCCATGGCCACAGAGGCCCAGGCATCCCACCAACCCTTGACTGACACACACCATCTGCCCATAAACAGTCTCTGGCCTCAATTTATTCATCTGTAAAATGGGAATGCTCATGACTTGGGCCAGCTCCAAGATGTTCATGAGGCCTCTGACCACAAGCCTCTTCATCTGGAGATATCCCACCTGCACTTCCCATCTCTTGCCCTTGTATTTCCTCTCTTTCCCTTAGAGATTTGGGCCCAGGAAAACCAGGCTCTGGGCAGAAATGGAAGAGGAGGTGAGGGCAAGAGAAATCTCTCAAGAGTATCAGTCATCTTGGAAACTTCTAGATTTGGGGATAATCTCCCCACCTCCTGACTCCTAACATCTAGGTAGACAAGTGAGACACAGGGACTTGTGGGAATATCCCAAGTGACAAGTAGGGTGAGTCACTAGGGGAATAGGGAACTCCACATGGAGACTCAAAGGCCCCTACCTACAGCAAAGACAGCTAAAATGTGCCCAAGTCAAGCATCACTTTTATTTAAGACCCTAAGAATTTGATGGATAAGCACAGACCACCTGGATTCAAATCTAAACTCTGTATGACTTTGGACAAGTTTCTTAACTGCTCTGTGCCTTGGTTTCCTTTTACAACTGTTACATAGGAATAAAACCACCTACCTCATGGGGTCATTGTGAGGATTAAATGAGTGAATACAGATAAAAGGCTTGGAAGGTATCTTTGTGTTATTACCTATTAAGTTTGGTAGTCGTTCAAATAGACACGTGATAATGTAGATTCATGGGCTTCCCTGGTGGCTCAGACTGTCTGAATAATCTGCCTGCAAAGCAGGAGACCCGAGTTTGATCCCTGGGTTTGGAAGATCCCCTGAAGAAGGGAATGGCCACCCACTCCAGTACTTTTGCCTGCAGAATCCCCATGGACAGAGGAGCCTGGTGGGCTACAATCCATGGGGTCACAAAGAGTCAGACACGACTGAGTGCTTAACACACTGGTGGCACAGTGGTAAAGAATTTGCCTGTAATGCAGGAGAGGCAGGTTTAATCCCTGGGTCAGGAAGACCTCCTGGACAAAGAAATGGCAACCCACTCCAGCATTCTTGCCTGGGAAATCCCACGGACAGAGAAGCCTGGTGGGCTAAGATGGGGTCGCCAAGAATCAGACACAACTTAGCAACTAAACAACAATGTGGATATAGTGGGCGGCAGGGGGATAGGGGGGATTTCTTTCTTATTTCTGAGTCAATAAAATATTTTTCAGGTCTCAAGATCTGAGAGCCTTTGAAAAGCTCACAGACCTGAAATCTGGATTTTGTGGGCCTAGTGAACAGCTGAACTTGGGAAAGAAGCTACAGGTTTCCCCCCTCGACCCTCTATAGTCCTCTTCCCCTGGAGGCAGGACCTCAGAACTTCCCCTCCACCCTTGGGGTCTCTCTAAACCCCTTGCTGGCCCCACATCAGCAGGGTGTGGGGGTGGATCCCAGCCCTCCCAGCACCCCCCACTCCCAGCAGAAGGGAACCCAAGGCGCATTGGAATGCTAATTCCAGCTCCCTGCCAGAGGGACCCTGTGTCGGGAGAGAACAATGCCTGTCTTTATCCCACCAGGCCCCGCAGCCTCCAGTCTCCAGTCCCCGTGGGAACCTCCAAGCTCCCTGCTTAATCGCCTTCTTGGCAGATGTCCCCAGGCTGAAGGACAAATCAGGAATGAGATAACATATCACAGGGTTGAGCTGAAATGTCACTCTCCATCTCTCGATGGCAACCTAGGACAGCAGCAAGCTTATCCAGCCCCACCAGGACCCCTCAGCATCTCCTGGCCCAGCCCCCAATTCAGGGACAGGCCCTTACCAGTTGTCTCGGCATTTAAAAGAAAGTCCCCAGAGTTCCATGAGTTCATCTGCAGAGAGCCCTCGGAGCTCAGACACCAGTGTCAGGAACAGTTCTGTGGCCTGGAAATCAGAGGGGGCAGCGTGAGACACCCGAACCCCGAAGGTCACCTCATCCATCCCCCCATCTCCAGATGTGCTCGGTCGCTCAGTTGTGTCCGACTCTTTGCAACACCATGGACTGTGGCCCCCAGGCTCCTCTGTCCATGCGACTCTCTGGGTGAGAATACTGGAGTGGTCGCCATTCCCTTCTCCAGGGGATCTTCCCGATACAGGGGCTGAACCCATGTCTCCTGTACTGCAGGCAGATTCTTTACCAGCTGAGCCATCAACATGGGAATTCCAGTATCTCCCACAGCTTCACAGACCCGGAGAGATGAGGCTGCTCATATGGGCTTCTCTCCACTGAATCCCAAGCGCCTGGCACACAGGCCGGCCCATTTTTACTTTTTAGTTTAACAACCATTTATTGGGCACCTACTGTGTGCCAGGCATTCATGGGCCAGGGACACAGGGGTGAAAAAGAGAGATGGTGTGTATATTCGTGGACTTTATGCTCTAATAAAAGCCCATTGACTGAGTGGGAAAGAATTCACTGCAATGCAGGAGACTTGTAGGAGATTGGGTTTCGATCGCTGGGTCAGGAAGATCCCCTGGAGAAGCACATGACAACCCACTCCAGTATTCCTGCCTGGGAAAGCCCATGGATAGAGATGCCTGACAGTCTACAGTCAACGGGGTCGCAAAAGAGTCAGACACAACTGAGCAACTAAACATGTTACAATGATTGTAATTATTATAATGAGTCCTACCATATTGCACAAAGTTTCTGATATTTCCAACTAAAAATATGTGAACGTTTTTCAGAATTATGAACAGTGATGATGGCTAATCGGCAGGGGTTTGCAGCTTTCGCCCCTTGTCTTCAGGTCTGACCAGCACAGTCACCAAATCTTTAAACACTCAAGGAAATAAAGGACTCTATTCAGAGCCCACACCTCTCAGGAGTTTCAGGAGATAGTGGGTTTGGGATGCTGGCCCCGCATCCTGCCTTCCCTCCCCTGTTCCCCCTCAGTCTCAGATTTGTTGCCTCAGCCCAAACCCAAAGCCACAGAAAGAGTGATGAGGTTCCTGGCTTCCTGCTGGGTTTGGTCAAGGCCAAGAGTGAGTCCTCACCCCACCCAGCCCGGGGGCCAAGGCTGCAGGGATGGGCTTGTGTCACCCAGGCCTCCTCTGCTCTCAGCGGCTGGGACCGAGTTCCGTGCACACAGCTTGACTTCAGCCGGATGCAAACGGGAAACAGGCGTCATGGGCCAACCCTCCCACCAGAGTGTCTGCCCCCAGGGTAGGCAGCATCCCGACTGTGTGACTTTTGCTGGTGGAGCTGGTGTGGGTGCGTGGATGTGGGTACTTCAGTCGTGTCCAACTCTTTGTGACTCTATGGACTGTAGCCCACCAGGCTTCTCTGTCCATGGGATTCTCCAGGCAAGAATGCTGGAGTGGGCTGCCATGCCCTCCCCAGCAACATCGGTGCACAACAGTAATAACAACAACAATGGTTGCTTTGCGTGGAGCCTCCACTGTGGGCCAGGCGCTGTTCAGGCACGTTACAGACACCACTTCATCTGACCTTGACCCTATTAGGGGCCGTGACTCTCTTCACTTAACAGAGCACTTAAGTCAGGTGACAGCGGCCGCAGGGCTACTAAGCGGCAGAGCTGAGACTTGAACCCACGCTCTTAACCAGCATCCTGTACTCAAGGCCCTGGAGAGGGGAGATAAAAAGCCCCGACTGACAGTTTCTGTGGTATCAGTACTCCCATGGCTGTGGCCATTACCAGCAGCCCAGGTGCCATCACTGCAGGCAGTGTGCAGCCACTGCACAGAAGCAAGCCACTGCGCCCTGTTTCTAAGCCACAGTGGCTGCCAGTGACCACCAGCGCAAAGATAAAAATGCAGTGAAATAACCAGCAGACGATGGCACTGAGTACTCATTACCTTTGTTTTGAATATGATTCATTTTCACTGTAAATGGGTATAATGATCTTTTGTTTGATTGGAGTATTGTTGCTCCCCTGGTGGCTCAGAGGGTAAAGAATCCACCTGCAATGCAGGAGACCTGGGTTCAATCCCTGGGTTGGGAAGATTCCCCTAGAGGAGGGCATGGCAATCCCCTCCAGGATTCTTGCCTGGAGAATCCCCAAGGACAGAGGAGCTTGGTGAACTACAGTTCATGGGGGTCGCAGAGTCAGACACGACTGAAGCGAGTTAGCTCCAGCAGCCATCTAGGTCCCCACAGGACACCGATAAAGTTCCCCGTGCTATACAGTAGGCTCTCATTAGAGTATAACTTCATCTTTGGTGATGTCTGCTTAGCAACCAACCTGCAGGATGTCCAGAGGCTAACCATCAGCTCTGGCAAGTCAGTACAAGCCAGCCTGGCACACCACCGTCCACACTTGGCTGTATACAGTCGGTGCTGAGTCAGTGTCTGTGATGTGGGTGCTCTGAGTACCCCAGATGGTGGTCAGGAGCTGTGCCCTCCTCAAGCGTCCTCCCTGGCAGCCTGGGGGCGCAGGGGCACTGACCTGCCTACCTTCTCTCCCCATCCTCTCTTTCACTCCACCAGGCTCTTGGCCACCCCAGGCCTCTGCCCCCCGCATCGAAATCCCCGGGGCCTCTCTGCAGAGGGTCAGGCTGGGGAATTTGCTCTCTATTGAGTCCCAAGCCCAGGTTTTGTTTCCAAACCGAAAAACCCATCTTGTCTCCTGCCCACCAACAATGGCGTGGGGCAGAGGCATTCCCAGCCGAAGCCCACGGGCCATCCCCCTGGTAACCGGTGGGCCCTCTCCCGGGGAGAGGGATGCGAAGCACTGCTTGATGTGCACTCAGGCATCCCCAAGAAGCTGTGTTCAGGAACAAAGTCCTCAGCAACTCACCCCAGCCCAGGGGGCCTCCCTGGTGGGAACAATTTGCTTCCTTGTTAGCGCTATAAAGACGGGACAGCCGCCCTGCGCCCTCTGGGGCCAGCACTGCCAGGCTGCAGGAGGGGAGACAGGCCCGCGACATGCCTGGCCCTGAGCTGCCTCTGCTGGGGAAATGCCCGGTCAGGGGGCCGGGGGGTAGGCTCTGGGGCCAGAAGAAAGGGGGCAGGTTGGAACACAGGAGGCAGAGCAGTGGTTCTCAGTGGGGGTGAGCGTGCTCCCCAGGGCACTCAGGTAACATTTGGAGACACTGGGTTATCGTGACAGGGATGGAGGTGATGCTGACACTGGTGGGCAGAGGTCAGGGAGGCAGCTAAGCATCCGACAGTGCATGGGGTGCCCCGAGGGGTCAGGAGTGCCAGGGTGAGAATCCCCACCGTGGGGGCCAGGGTGCCTGGGCGAACAGCCAGTTGTCACCCTCTAGCCACAGGCATGTAGCACCACCTCGCGGGGCTGAGAGCCCTCTCCTTTGGGCTGCTCTCTGACTCCTCTCTGACCCCCACAGAGCCCCCCAGGTCAGGGGTTCCAGAGAGCAATGAGCTGGGGCCTTGGCTCCTGGTCCCCGCAACAGTGAAGAACCAGCTGCAAGCGTGTCTCTGCCACGTACATGCAAAATGTACAATGTGTGTGTGTATCTGTGAGTCTTCAATACATACATTTACTGACTACATGTTCAATATATTTCATACAAATTCAATATATTCCGGATTTTTGGCCACCGTGCAGCTTGTAGAATCTTAGTTCCCCAATCAGGGATCGAATTCAGGTCCTCAGCAGTGAAAGTGCCGAGTCTTAGCCGCTGGACTGCCCGGGAAGTCTCAATATATTCTTGTGTGTGTGTGTTCGTTGTTGTTCAGTCACTAACTCATGTCTGATTCTTTTGTGACTCCATGGACTAACAGCCCACCAGACTCTCCTCTCCGTGGGATTATCCTGGCAAGAATACTGGAGTGGGTTGCCATTTTTCCCTCCAGATGGTGTGTGGGGTGGTGTGGGTGTGTGGGGTGTGTGTGTGTGTTGCCATTTCTTCCTCCAGATTGTGGGTGTGTGGGTGTGCGTGTGCAGTGTGTGTGTCCTGAGAGCTCTAGGACAGGCCAGGTCCAGAAGGTTAGTCTGGGGCCCAAAAGGCCCATGTGCCCACAGACAGACCGATGAGAAGGAGGCCTCCTCCAGGCTCCTATCCAATCAGCACTAGGTCCGGTTTGCACACACCTGCTAGAGTTCTTCCTTTTGCTTTCACAACCAGGCACAGCTGTGCAGTGCATAACCTGCCCAGCAGCACACAGCATCTCTAATATTGAGTATTCTACCAAGTAGACCTTAAAGAATCTGGTAGGAAGAGGAGGGTGTCCCAGGGCCCCAGGGCTGGAGAAGCCACTTACCTCAAAGCTTGTGGCCCGAGCCAGGCACAGCCTCCTCACTGATGCAGCCCCTGTGGCCACCGTAGCTTGGGACGGGGTCTCCTCCCACTCGTACAACAAGCTGCTCGGGGTTAAGTCTCCACCGTCTGAATCTGAGGTGAGAAGGTCTTAGCAGGGATGACCGCATGGGGGGAAATGTCAGAGTGAGTGGAAGGAGCCCTGGGAGCCACCCCCACACCCTGCCAAGGCTTCCTCCAGTATGTCTCTGGCAACAGGGGAGGGGAACACACACAAGAAAATCACGCCAGCGTTCCTGCTGACAGCCAAAGACGGTCCATGCGCCCATCAGTAAGCGATGGGCCCAATAAGCGGACCCCAAAACCCTCTGGGGATTGCCAGAGGACACATGGAAACCTCCTCCAGCAAGAGAAAGAAATGAAACTGTGACACAGGCTACAACACGGATGAACCTTGGGAAGACAGGTTCATCCCATAGGATAAACCTACCGGAGGTGAAAGAAGCCAGTTATAAAAGGTCACACACTATCTCATTCTATTTATACAAACTGTCCAGGATGGAAAAATCTAGAGGTAGAAAGTAGATTCGTGGTTGCCAGGAATTGGGGGAACAGGAAGTGATGGCCAAGGGGTGCAAGGCTTCTTCTGGGGTGACGAAAATGTCATAAAGTTGATTCTGATGATGGATGGACAACTCTGACCCTTAGAAGCCACTGAATTATTCACTTTAAATGCATGAACTACACAGTAAGTGAATTACATCTCAATTACATCTGTTTAAAAAAAAAAAAAAAAAAAGATGAAAAGCTCATTCAACTCAGTGGTCAACCAATAGGCAGGTCCTGAAACTAGATGCCCCAGTCATGGCCAGTGTCTGTGTTTGAGAGAGCCTCGGGGGGCAGATCAGCCTAGGATCTCAGCCTATGCTCCACGGAACCAAACGGAACGCTGGGAAGACCCAGGGCTTCAGTCCCCCATCTGCTGGCTTCTCCCTGAGCTGGTGCAGGCAGCGAGTCTGTTCTCTGAGACAAACCTGATTATCCACCAGGGCTGTAGAAAAGACCCCATGGGTCCAAGTCCCAGCTCTGCCTCTCATTAGCTCTGTGACTTCAGACACATCATTTTTACCTCTTGGACACAGCTTCCTTCAGTGAAAAAAAATATAACTAAAAACAACAGTAACTTCCTAATGGGGTCATGATAAAATTAAATTAAATAATCCAACTAAAGCACTCAGCACAGATACTGGCCCACAGTAAATCCTTCCAAACTGTCAGCAGTAAGAATTAACCATCCTTATTTCCTGATTCAAGGAGACAGCCATTTTTTTCACCGTGGAAAAAATATTTTTCTCTCTCCCTCAGATGCATGCCTTGCTTTGTTTCTTTCTGTGCAAAGCTCATAGAAGGGAACCATGCTCCAGGGGATGCTCTATGTTGGCAGGAACTTTCCAGAAAATCAGGAAACCTGAGTCAGCTCGCCCCCAAAATGGTCAGGTTGAAGGGTCATCAGGTGTAAGGTAGATTCTCCCACAAAAGCTGGGAACCAGAAGATGCCATCTCCCCTGAGAACGACCCAGAGAGGAAGCCAAGACCAAGCCTGGGAGCCATGTGAGCCGACAGAAACTTCCAGAAAAAGAGGCCAACCCTGACAATGGCCACCTTCAGAAGGTGTTCAAGGGTGTCCAGACAGGGACACAGCAGTGGAGCCCCTGCTTGCTGGAGCCCCTCTGGTCAGAGGAGACTGGGAGGCTCACCTAAATGTCCAGGGGCCACTCCCCAACCCCTACCCCCATCACCTGTGACAGCCGGGTCCTGGGGTACCTCCTGCAGAAGGGAGAGCGAGGAAAAGGTCCACATCAGTGCAGCACTTGCCTCCCTGGAGAGGGGCCCTGCGGTGTCCAGCTGTGTGCAGGAGGCCTCTTGCAGCACGCCGGCCTGCAAACTCTGGACGCAGGTCAGATGGGAGGCCAGGCCGGACTGCTGGACCATGTGGGGAAGAGGCGGAGCCTCAGGCCAGGCCTTGGGAGTGAGGGAACCCCCCGTACCCCCCAAATTGGTAGCAACAGCCAAGGCTGGGGGAAGCCCACTGGGGACTACCTTGGAGCTTCAGGATCCCCCTCCCCATAGACAGAGGTGGGAGACCAAGGGAGGCAAGAAAGAGCGGTCAGAGGTCACCCCAAGGGGAGGAAGGATAAAGCCTCAATCAGAAAATGAAGAAAGCCGGTGCCTGCAGCCGCTTCTAGATGCTGAGACTCTGTATTAGTTGTGTTAACAGTGATCACCTCCTATCCTTAGGTAGATGCCTACTGTTTACACTGTGGTGTTGGAGAAGACTCTTGAGAGTCCCTTGGACTTCGAGGAGATCCAACCAGTCCATTCTATAGGAAATCAGTCCTGACTGTTCATTGGAAGGACTGAGGCTAAAGCTGAAACTCCACTACTTTGGCCACCTGATGTGAAGAGCCGACTCATTTGAAAAGACCCTGATGCTGGGAAAGATTGAAGGCAGGAGAAGAAGGGGACAATAGAGGATGAGAGTGTTGGGTGGCATCACCAACTCGACGGACATGAGTTTGAGCAAGCTCTAGAGCTGGTAATGGACAGGGAGGCCTGGTGTGCTAAGGTCCATGGGGTTCCAAAGGGTTGGACATGACTGAGCGACTGAGCGACTGAACTGTTTACACAACACTTTCATCTGCAGGGAACCGGGGAGGAGACAGAAGGAGAGGGGGAGAGAGAAGGAGAGGGGAAGAGGAAGGACGGGGAAGTTGGGGAGCCTTAGCGGGTGGGGGAGAGGAGGATGAGAGATGAGGAAGTGTCGGAGGGGAAGGACAGAGCCTGGGAAGAGGGAGAAGAGAACAGAGAGTGGGCCAAGAAGGAAGGACAGGGTGAGGGCGAGCCCCCGCTCTCACCTCGGAGGCCGGCAGGGCCTGCGAGCGCAGGGAGGTGCGCACCCTGTGCAGGGAGCACCGTGCCAGGGCCTTGGTCTTGTGCAGCCTGTTTCCGAGTTGCTGGTACGTGGTAGGACACCTGCCCAGGATGTCCACCTGGGCGAGCAGGACCCAGTCAGCGCCCTGCTCCCCATCACTCCATCACCCACCCCACTCTCGAGACTCAGAACTCACCTCCTCCACGGTGTGGGGGTCGTGGACACCCGGATGACCCTGCAGGAGGCTCAGCACCGCCCGCTTCACGTTCAGGGCCCAGCGCGGCTCAGCTCGGCCAGGGCACAGGCGGACCACGCGCCCCGCTTGCAGGATGAAGCGCAGCGGCGCCTGGCCCAGGACAGCGCTGCGCAGGGGTGGGCGTCAGGGGGGGATGGCCCAACTAAGGCCCCAAGTCACCTCTTCTCTGCTACCCCAACCTTGCCCCTCCAGTGTGGGCTGCTCCCATAGGTCAGTCCCATAGGAAGCACCCAGCTATCCCCACACCCTGCTCAAACAGCCTGGCTTCCTAACTCAGCTCAGCTCTCCAGTCTGGTCTCAACGAAACCTCACAAGACAGCCAAGTCCATGTTTGAAGCTACTCCCAGCCTTGTCACCACCTGAATAAAATGGGTGAACCCAGCTTGAAAAAAAAGAAAAAGCTGAGCTTCCCAGGGCGTCCTGCATTGCAAAACTTCTCATTTTCCCAGCACATTCACATTATTCAGGAAGGAACCTGAGGCTCTGAGCGGTAAGGTGACTTGTTCAGGGCCACAGCTGGGATTCGAACCCAGGCAGGATGGCTCTGGGGTCACAGGTCTCAGACACTGAGCTGGAAGTTGTGGAGCCCTGCACCAAGGTCGGAGAAAGCAGTGGCAACCCACTCCAGTACTCTTGCCTGGAAAATCCCATGGACAGAGGTGCCTGGTAGGCTGCAGTCCATGGGGTCACTAAGAGTCAGACATGACTGAGCAACTTCACTTTCACTTTTCACTTTCATGCATTGGAGAAGGAAACGGCAACCCACTCCAGTGTTCTTGCCTGGAGAATCCCAGGGACAGGGGAGCCTGGTGGGTTGCAGTCTATGGGGTCGCACAGAGTCGGACACAACTGAAGCAACTTAGCAGCAGCAGCACCAAGGTCACAAGATAAAAATCTCTGGAACTGACCAAACCCCATAGCAATTGTTGCCATGAGCCTCCAGATCTAACCCTGACCCCCTATTAGGTAAAATACTCACCCTATTACCCACCCTATAGCATCCTAACTAATCACATAATGCCACCTTCCAGTAGGAATTTTCTCTGTCTTGAGGCTCTAAAAAAGTGGCTGCTTGCCTGCAAAAAGGTTCGGCTCTCCCTTGAGCCAGCCTGCTGTTCTATCAGGGTCTCTCACTCTGCTAAACTTTATTCTCCTCTCATTCTGCCTGGTGTCTGGAAATTCTTTTCCAACCTGCACACACATGGCAGAAGTGACTTAGGCTCCAGCACTGTAGAAAGGAGGAAACAAGGCCCAGAGAGGGAGAGCGACCGGAGAGGATCACGCAGCAAGTCTGGGAGGAGCTGGGTCCAGAATTCAGCCCAGTGCTCTGCCTGTCGCCCCTCACCTGACACAGACCAGGAGCCTGTGTCTGGTATGGCCTGGTGAGGGAGAGGATAGCGCAGGTTGGGGGTGAGGGCTTGGGGAGTACTCCTCTTTGTGTGGGGAGTGTTGAAAAGGGAGGTGCCCCGTGATGAAGGGGAAACTGGCAAAGCCCAAAACCCCACCAGCCAGCCAGCAAGCAGAACCTTGGGGGACACAAGTGTCCCTACTGAACTTCCCCAGGGAGGTCACTGACCCCTCCCCAGCTCCACATGGAGTCTGTCCCCACCCCCCTCCCACCGTGGCAGCCCCCAGGGCCTCAGGCCTCAAGAGAAATGCTAATGGCTCCCGCCCCTTCTGGAATAACTACTGTCAGTCTGGTCTCTCCAGGAGCTGATGGCCCTGTGCACTGACTTAGCATTTCTGATGAGACTCCCCAGGGACAATAGCCCTGCCAGCCCCCTCAGAGAGGACCCCCCTAAGCTTTTCAGTGGGGATCCATTTGCCCCTGGCAGCTCCCCCATCCCTGTATCCCTGCACAAAGGCTTTATTATTTTTTTTTAACAAATGAATTTGCAATCAAAAAGGAAGAGGAATCTGCAGAGATAGGCTTGTCTTCAGAGTGGCGGCTGGACTGAGCTTTGTGGCCAGGAAGCCACTGTCAGGAGTCCCTGGGAAACACGCCAAGGGAGAATTCCAGGCTTGGCTGGGTCACCAAGGGGAGCTTGGCTTGGGAAGGGAGAAAGAAGCTATGAGTCTCCAGGAAAATCCCCCATCTCAGCATGGGGGAGGAGGAGAAGGGCAGGCCTCAATGGGTGCCCAGGGTCTTCCAGAATGTTCTTAAGGATGAAGCCCAGAGGCTGCTGTGCAGACATAAAATCTGGACATGCTGAGAGTGACAGCCAGGAAAATATGGGGCGAGAGTTCTTCCTCCAGATAAGGGAAGGCCATCCGAAGCTCTTTAGAGCCACTCAAGGCTCCCACATCACAATCCTCAGTGGTCCTCATCAATGGCCTGGGTGTTTACAAGGTCAAAACAAAGATGGAATCCTCTTTGAACTTCAATCCAAAATGGCCTTTCTCTGCTGTAGAGGGGTCACCCTAGTTGGATTCTTTCAATACAATCTGGTGCACCCAGTGCCCAGTGGCCATCGGAAAAGGGAGCCAGGCTCACATATGCAGCCCCATGGGAGCAAGGCCCAGCGTCTTACCTCAAACTCTCCGACTGCTTCAGAACCTCCACCTTGGACCCCAGGATGGATGTCAGCTGGAAGTGCTGGAGCTGAAGCAGGATGCACTGAGTTGGTGACCTCTCCTGGGATATTCCAGGACCACACCAGCACCCCCTCCCCCATCTAAAGTAGTTCTGGGCCCCCTCGTAATTCATGCTGGTGAGGGAAGGGTAGGCAGGGAGATCTGCCCCTTTAGCAGAAGGTTCTAATGTCAGGTGGTAGGTGTTGAATATCTCCAGGGTAAATAAACAGGCCCCTCTGCTCCCCAGTCACTGTACAGAAAGTTCTCATTAGCTTCTTCCTCATTGCAAGTGGATTCTTTATCAGCTGAGCCACCAGGGAAGCCCAAGAATACTGGAGTGAGTAGCCTATCCCTTTCTCCAGGGAATCTTCCCGACCCAGGGCTCGAACCTGGGTGTCTGCACTGCAGACAGATTCTTTACCAGTTGAGCTACCAGGGAAGCCCCATTAGCTTCTTATTTTTCCCCAAAAGGCCCTGGAAGTTTGAGTGAGAGATTCATATGGCTACACAGTATAAACAAAAATAAGCTAGGATTGCAAAGCACACAAAAAATGCTTTGTCATCATGAATAAAAGACTTGGATGTCCCCAAATCACCATGGTTTCACACATGTGTACTTATTGCTAAAGAAGATGGACTCTCTAAAGATGGAAAATAAAATCACCCCTAAAACCTGCATCCCGGGCTTCCCCCGTGGCTCAGTGCTAAAGAATCTGCCTGCCAATGCAGGAGATGTGGGTTTGATCCCTAGGTCAGGAAGATTCCACATGCTACAGAGCAACTACGCCTGTGCACCACAACTATTGAGTCTGTGCTCTAGAGCCCGGAAGCGGCAACTGCCGAAGCCAGAGCACCCTCGAACCCATGCTTCGCAACAAGAGAAGCCACCGAAATGAGAAGCCTGCACACTGCAACTAGACTGTAACCCTTTAGTCACAACTGAAAAAAAGCCCAGGCAGAAGCGAAGAACTAGAACAGCCTGATTTCACTTTTACTATTATTATTATTAGAGCAGTTTTAGGTTCATAGCAATACTGAGAGGAAGGTACAGAAATTTCCCATGTACCCCGTGACTTCCACATTATCAACATCCCCCACCAGAGTGGGACATTAGTCACATTAAGTCACAACTGCTGATCCTATACTAATCATAACCATCACCCAAAGCCCCTGATAAAAATGAGGGTTCCTTGGTGTCGTGCATTCTATGGGTTTAGACAAACGTATGATGACATGTGTCTGTCATAATATCACATAGTTTCACTGCCCCATGATTTCACGTTTTCAGAGTAACTAATCTTGGCCTTCCCTGGTGGTCCAGAGAGTGTGAATCCACCTTGCAATGCAGGGGACACCGGTTTGGTCCCTGGTCTGGGAAGATCACACATGTTGTGGAGCAACTAAGCCCGTTTGCCACAACTACTGAGCCCAGAGCCCATGCTTAGACTTCGAGAGTGGCAGCGACCAATGCGCACGTGCCTTAGAGCCCGTGCTCTGAAACGAGAGAAGCCGTGGCAATGAGAAACCCAAGCAGCAGCTAGAGAGAGCCCACTCGAAATGACAAAGACCCAGTGTAGCCAGTAAATGAACTATATATATGTCATTTAAGGGGCACAGTGCTTCTGCTTAGGATGATGAAAACATTCCAGGGGTGGAGGGTGGTGATGGTTACACAACAGGAGCATACATATTGCTATTGAATTGTACACTTGAAATGGTTACGATGATAAATTTTATATTATGTATATTTTACCATGATCAAAAAAAATCAAAATAAAAAATAAGAAAAAACCGGGCACAAAAGAGAACATCCTGCATGATTCCATTAGAGAGAGGTTCAAAGACGAACAAAACTAATCCACAGTGCTGGAACTCAGGGGAGCCTTTGGGAGAAGGGACTGGAAGAGAGAAAGAGGGAAGTTATGGGAGTTTCTTGATCTGGAGGTGGCTACACAGGAGTGTTCAATCTGTGAAATTCATTGTCCTGAATACTTACATTCACCCTTTTCCTACAAAAATATACTTAATGGATTGCCTAAGTGGCTGTAAATTTTCCATTTATGACACAATTTTTTTCTTTTTGCCACACTCTGTGGTTTTTGGGATCTTAGTTCCCCGACAAGGGATCAAACCTGTGACCCCCTGCAGTGGAAGCATGGTGTCCTAAATACTGGACTACCAGGGAATTCACTATGCCACGAGTCTCTGAAATGAGCCCCTTCTTTCTACCCTTCCCAACATTCAACAGTATCTTTTTTTTTTAATGCTAAAAACAAAAAAAAACAAACAAAATTGCAGCAGCGCACAATTTGCCTTGTGAAGACTGTAGAAAAAACAACCCCTACAGTTTTGATGGACATTAAAGGACAGCAAAGTGGCAATTCTGACCAAAACCAATATTTTGGATAGTTTAAGAAGTCAGAGGCAGCTCAGAGCCACCTCACAAGACTCCACCCTGTGGTCTACATGAAAACATAACCAAGCAGTGTTGAGAAATGCTCATCAGCAAGCACTCCAGTCAGTTCAAAAACCCCTTACAAATGACAAATGGGACATGAGACTTTAGTGGAAACTAGGCAGCTATTTATGCAGAGTGGGAAGGTTTGTCCAGAAAACACATGAGCGTCACCAGAAAGAGACCAGAGAAGAGCCAGGCATTTCCGCTTGCAAGAACATGAGAAAGCTTCAGGAAAATCTTGATGAAAAAGAGACCTACAACCACTAGGAGAATCTAGCTCATAATTCCACTTTGACCTAACCCAGTACCACCACTGTCCACTATGGCAGACCTCGTTCTACAGTGCTCCACTTAAATGCGCTTCCCAGATACTGCTTTTTTTTTTTTTTTTTACAAATTGAATGTTTGTGGCAACCCTGCATTGAGCAAGTCTATCAGTTTTTCCAAAAGCGTTCGTTCATTTCATGTCTGTGTTACATTTTAGTGGTTTTAACAATATTTCAAACTTTTTCATTATATTTGTTAGCATGGTCTATGATCAGTGATCTTTATTTATTTATTTATTTATTTATTCATTTATTTGGCTGCACCAGGTCTTAGTTGCAGCATGTGGGATCTAGTTCCCTGACCAGGGAACGAACCTGGGCCCCCTGCATTGGGAGCTGAGAGTCTTAACCACAGGACCAGCAGGGAAGTCCCGATCAGTGATCTTTAATCTTACTACTACAACTCCCTGAATGCTCAGATGATAACTAGCTTTTTTCAGCAATATTTTTTAATTACGTACTTTTTATAGACATCATGCTATTGCACACTTAATAAACTACAATTTAGTATAAACATAACTTTGATATATACTGGAAAACCAAAAAATTAGTGTGACTCGCTTTATTTCAATATTTGTTTTATTTCAGTGACCTGGAATCAAACTTGCAATATTTCTGTGGTGTGCCTGTACAGAGATGCCCAGGGCAGGCCTGGAGTTCCCAACTGGGTCTGGGCTGTCCATCATAGTCTGCTCCTTTGCCTACAAAGCCTTGATTTGGTTTGATTTTGCTCACCCCTGGGACCTACAATTTCCCAATTGTGACCCTCCATTTATGGTTTTTCTAGTAGTCATGTATGGATGTGAGAGTTGGGCCATAAAGAAAGCTGAATGCCAAAGAATTGATGCTTTTGAACTGTGGTGTTGGAGAAGACTCTTGAGGGTCCCTTGGACTACAAGGAGATCAAGCCAGTCAATCCTAAAGGAAATTAGTCCTGAATATTCACTGGAAGGACTGATGCTGAAGCTGAAGCTCCAATACTTTGGCCACCTGATGCAAAGAACTGACTCATTAGAAAAGACCCTGATGCTGGGAAAGATTGAAGGCAGGAGGAGAAGGGGATGACAGAAGATAAGATGGTTGGCTGGCATCACTGACTCAATGGACATGAGTTTGAATAAGCTCTGGGAGTTGGTGGTGGGCAGGGAAGCCTGGTGTGCTGCAGTCCATGGGTTGCAAAGAGTTGGACACAACTTAGCAACTGAACTGAACTGATTCTCCCAAGGACGTAGCTTGATCCCATCCTGTGGCTATACCTGCTCCAAGGAATACCCTTCCTTCCTTTAATCTCCACTCCTCCCCACAGTGGGTCTACCCTGGCACCTCTACAACCAAAATGGTGCCACATTCCCATATTACTCTAGAGCCCTCACTTGAACTTGATTTCAGGGGCTATGGCTTCCCCGTGGCCTTCTCCCATGTCAGTGTGACCCCCTGCTTACTCAGTGATACTCACCCGTAAGGCCATCTGGCAAGGGCCCAGCACATCGAGGGTGACCAAGCCTTGCAGACCAAGGCCACTCCCCTCCACCTGGGCCCCCTGCAGGCTGGTGCTGGTGTTAGTGGAAAAGTGATAGATGTATCTGGTGCCCACGGGGAGGTGAGGATCAGCTGACCCTGGAGGGCAGAGAGAGGGCACACGGTGTCACGTTGACAATCTGACACCCTCTGAGACTCAGCTCCCCCTGGACTACTTAGGCATCCTTACTGTCACCTTCCCTTCTCATCTGGCCTGTGAGCTGCCTGCTCCCAGCTCAGGGGAAGGCTGCAGACCCCAAGAGAGTGAAGAAGAAAATGAAGATAATCACAAGGAGTGCTTAATCAATGTTACCTAGTGTTTCGCATGCTAGGCCTTCTTCTAAGGGCTTTATACACTCGAGTTTCTCAGCCTCCATGGTATCAATATTTTGATACCATATAATTCTGTTGTGGAGGCTGTTCTGTGCATTATAGGATGCTCAACAGCATCTCCAGATGCCAGTGGCACGCCCCAGTTGGGACAAGCAAGAATGTCCCCAGACTTTGCAAAATGTCCCTGGTAGATACAGTCATCCTGGTTGAGAACCACTGATCTATTTTACATTAGCTTTTGGAAGCCTCATAACAAATTTGAAGTGGGTACTCTTATTTTCTCCATCTCACAGAGCTGTAAACCAAGGCTCAGAGAGGTTAACTAACTTACCCAAGGTTGCAGAGCTGGAATCCAAACCTTGGCTGTCTGACGATTCCTCACCTACCGCCTTGGTAGATATTAGCAGGGACAGAGGGCTGGGTTGGATAGAGCTCCCTGATCTTTTCAGAACACAACGCTGCAGAACTGGCTAGTCTGAAAGTATTGGAGATAGTGGGGAGGTGGGGGAGGTACTCTGGGGTAGATCGGATCTAGAGAGCAGAGAGTCTGTGATTCCCAAACCTATTTAGACCACAGACCAATTGCGAAACACCATTAAAGTATTAATTATGACAGCTCATCCTTCTCCTGGGCTTTGAAATTGAATGAACACATTCATGTTCATTTCTTTGTGCTCAAAATATAACCACATCTCACATTCCAAAAATGCTTCCTTCTAAGCCATTTGCCCCCAGTTTCTCTCATCTACTCAACCCCAAGATGAGAATAGAATCACTTGGCTGAAGATTTTACTCCACCTGGGGACCACAGAGTATGAGGGAAAGCCCCAGGGCTTTAGGGCTGGGATGGTTTAAGGACATTTTAACCTGAGTGTGTGATTTGCTTCTCTAAATGCTGACGACTGGTTGGCCTTTGCAGAACCTGCCCGTCCTGTCTTGAGTTCACCAGAAGTGTGATAAGGTCTCTAGAGAGACTCACCTGTGCAGGAAGTCATGCAGGAGGCCGCCTGCCCCACCAGCGAGTCTGGCATTTCTGAAATCACAAATCGGATGGAACCAGGGCAAGGCCAGGAGGAGACATGCAACAGCCCCCTCCCATGGGCCGCTGACCTGCTCTGGAAAGAGGACATTAAAGGGACCAGAGGGACAAAAAGAGATAATTCCCGCTCTCCTCTCTCACGTGGAGCTGGGAGTAACCTCCATGCACCCTCCAGCCGCCCCACTCTTCCCCATCTTGGGTACTAAATACCACTGTCCTCCCACTGCTCAAGCTGGTAACCTGGAATCCGTGCTTCCCCTTCTCTCTTATCATCACCCCATGTGTTGGCAAGTGCTGCCAATTCCATCAGGTCTCCATCCCCCCTCCCTCCATCAGCTCATCCCTCCTTCCCTCCAGTCACCTCTCTGTGTACCCCTCCCTCCCTCCAGCCATCTGTCTCTCCCTCCCTCTATCCACCCATCCACCCCTCCTTTCATTCATCTGTCTGTCTCTCTCTGTCCATCTTTCTATCCATCTATCCATCCCTCTCTCCCTTACTCCATCCTTCTCTCTCTCCATTCATGTCTCCACCCCCACAGCCATCGCTCCAGGCAAAGCCTTATCTTCTCTCACCTAGACCACTCCAGCAGCCTTCCAACTGTTCCCTGTGTCCACAGTTCTTTCCCAATAGTTACAGTCATGTTTTAAAACCCTTAATCTAATCGCATCACTCCCTGCATAAGAGCTCCTAAGTCTCTCCCCAACCACCCCAACCCACATGCATTCATAATAAAATCCTTCCCAACCCATCTGGCCTCTGTCTGCCCGTTTGGCCGTATCTCACCCCACTCGACCTCCAGCCATGCTAGTCCTTCTCCAGCTCAAGGCCTTTACACATACTGTGCCCTCTGGTCTGAACACTCTTCCTCCAGTTCTCATGTCCTACGCTCCTTCAGACCCCAGCGTAAGCGTGTCTCCCTGTCCAGAGTAAACCCTCCCTTGTCAGTCCCTATCTTAACATCCTATTCTCTTCACAATGCTTATAAAAATGTTAATAATTTCGCTATCTTGGTCATCTTCATCAAAATTGTATCCCCAAGTGCCTGGTACCCAGTCGATACTGGAATGAATAAATGAATGAATACATGTAGCATACAGCATTTATCATGTGCCAAGCACTGTTCCAAACAAATTATATATTCAGCGCCTTCAATCCTGACAGCTCCCTGTCGTGAGTGTGATTGTTATCACAGAGGCTGCTGTTCCAAACAAGTTATATATTCAGCGCCTTCAATCCTGACAGCTCCCTGTCGTGAGTACAATTATATTCCCATTTCACGGAGGCCCAGAGACTGAGACACAGTCCGTAGAGGAGCCAGGGTTTGGACCCAGGCATCCTGAGTCCACAGCCTTAACCACTACATTGTCATGAAGGAATGAGTGAATAAAGGAATGGGTGAACCAACAAAGGCAAGCCCGGAAGACTGCGGCAGTGAAGGATGGGATCTGGCTCAGCTACCTGGTCAATCTCATAATACCTCATTCACCCACCATCTAAGCTGCAGAAAAATGAGGGTACGAGCAGAATGGCCAGGGACCTCCTCGGCTGCCAAGGACACTCCACAGGGGACCCTCAGACCTCTTCCCTGGAAGGGCCAGCATCTCTCCATCCGCCCGTCCCAGCCCTCGCCTGAAGACTCCTCATTTCCACCTACTATCAGTCCTCATTTGCCCTTCCTTCCAGCCACATGCCTGGCATTTCCTGGACGTCATCCATATCCTTTCAGAACAGCCTTAGCCAGGGGTCCATCTGCAGCCATTTTCATAGAATGACTTTCCAATAAGAGCATTTCTATTCCTAAAACCACCCCACTGTGCCTCAACTGGTAATCATGACATGTGCCAGCCTGTTTTTAATCCCTTAAGAAAAGTATAGTTTCCCAAAATGGGGGGAAAGTGCATTTTATGCCATTTCATTTAAACCTTTGCAGTAACAGAAAATGGTAGGGTATTTGGCAGAGTTTTTGCTTCCCCTGAATGTTTTGGCTCATCCAACAAAATACTCTTTGCATTAAAGTAGAATATCAATGGATAAAACCACATTTCAAAGACATTTAACTCAGTCAAGTTCCCTGCCAACTTGCTTTCAACTCTTTGATCAGTTGAACCCTGGGCTCCAAATTAAACATGTTCGTGCATAACCATTAAACTCCCAATTGTGCACAGATCCAGCATTCAGCTTTTTTGTTCCACCAATAACCTCTGTATCGGCTTTTTCTGCCCAGCTATGCCAAAAGCAATGACGCCTGCAAGCCTGGGTCTACCATGAGCTCCCAGGAAGAAGGAGTGTTCAGAGAGCATTATGCTTGAACCTAGTCTGTTTCCCTTCCATTTTTCAAGCACTTACAAAGACATATCTAAAGCTTTAAAAAAAAGTTTCTGAAGAACAAAGACCATTCAATCATCCTACTAAACATAACAACCAAGAAGGGGGAAACGTTGAAAACTGGGGAGTGATAAATCTTTCCATCACTTCTAGGGAGAGACTGGAAATGGACTGAAATTGATGTCATCTCTACCACTCAGAAATGAAATCGAGCCTCATTTCAGCCTTCTCAGAAGTCAGGTCTGATTCCCATTCATTTATTTACCCAGCCAGCACAGACTCACTAAGCACCAACTGTGTGAGGGGCAAATAGGGGAAAATACAATGAGTACAACAGTTGTGACGGGACCTGCACTCTCTGGGAAGTATCTGCCAGCCACATGCGGCTAGTGGACATCTGAAATGTAGCTGGTGCTATGAAGAAGCCTTTCATTTTATGTAATTTTAATAAAATTTAAAACCTATGCTCAAGTCAGTTATTGGAAAACTTTTTAATAAATTTTTAAAAATGTTTTAATTGGAGGATTTGCTTTCAAACGTTGTGTTAGCTTCTGCCATACACCAGCCTTGGGTATACACATGCCCCCTCTCTCTTGACGGAGAAGGCAATGGCACCCCACTCCAGTATTCTTGCCTGGAAAATCCCATGGATGGAGGAGCCTGGTGGGCTGCAGTCCATGGGGTCACTGAGAGTTGGACACGACTCAGTGACTTCCCTTTCACTTTTCACTTTCATGCATTGGAGAAGGAAATGGCAACCCACTCCAGTGTTCTTGCCTGGAGAATCCCAGGGACAGGGGAGTCTGGTGAGCTGTCGTCTATGGGGCCGCACAGAGTCGGACACAACTGAAGTGACTTAGCAGCAGCAGCAGCCTCTCTCTTGAACCTCCCTTCCACTCCCCATGGAAAACTTTAAAAGATGTTTGAAACGACTTAGTATGTGAAAGAATTGGGGGTGGGGATTTGAGCTAATTTTTATTAAATGATGGAATCATCATTCTCCACAAAGCACATTATATAGAACAAAGTGATATAGTACTATGATATAAGCCCAGTGTTTTCAAGAATTCCTTGCATGTTTAGCCTCACTCTCGTCTTATCACATTCTACAGAATACACCATAAATAGTCTTGCCTCATATCCAAATTTACCTTGTTTGATATAATCTGAGGATCCATGCCTTGACTTTAACCCCTACTTCTGTCTTACCCAGAATGGTCAAGATAACTATTTCATATCTCCCATCTTTACTGTCTCAAATAAGTACTTCTCCACTCAATACTAAAACCTCATCATACCCCACTCCCAAAGTAAAAAGCATAATGACCTCATTCATCTTTTTCAACTCAAAATTTTAAGATATCTAATAAGAGATCAAGCATTTGCAATGAACAAGTAGCATTCAAATGTTCTAACTATAAAGGACACACTGGATTTTGAAGAACAGAAAATAAAACTCATTAATAATTTCTATATTGATTACATTTTCTAATGATAGTTTAGATATGTTGGGTCAAGTACAATAACTCTGGCCACCTGATGCAAAGAGCTGACTCGTTGGAAAAGACCCTGATGCTGGGAATGAGTGAAGGCAAAAGGAGAAGGGGATGAGATGGTTGGACGGCATCACTGACTCAATGGACATGAATTTGAGCAAATTCTGGGAGACAGGGACAGGGAAGCCTGGCATGCTGCAGTCCATAGGGTAAAAAAGAGTCAGGCATGACTTAGCGACTGAACAACAATTACAATATGCTTTTACATTAATTTCAGGACTTCCCTGGTGGTCCTAGTGGTTAGGAATCCATCTGCCAATGCAAGGGACACAGGTTGGATCCCTGGTCCATGAAGATTCCACATGTTGTGGGACAACTAAACCCATGTACCACAGCTACTGAGCCAGTGCCCTGCAACAAGAGACGCCTCTGCTAGGAGAATGGACGCATACATACGTATGGCTGAGTCCCTGTGTTGTTCACCTGAAAGGCTTCCACAACATTGCTAATCAGCTAAACCCAGTACAAAATTAAAAGTTAAAAAAAAAAGCCCCCCAGTCACAACTAGAGAAAGCCCATGTGCAGCAATGGAGACCAGGGCAACCAAAATAAATAAAACTTAAAAAAAATTTTTTAATTAATTTTACCTTCTAACACTTTTTAAATGTGGCTACTTGAACATTTAAAATTACATATTGGCTTGCACTGTATTTTTAGTGGTAGAGCTGTCCTATACCTTCCCGCAATAAACAGACAACAAATTAAAGTTCATTTCACACTGTTACCGTGCAGACTGCTAAGCATCCTTGCACACAGGCTGGGGGAGCCTAGACGTCAGCGTTTCCTCACTTAGGATCTCAAATCTGGACTCTGGATTCCAGAGGATGTTGGTGGAAGATGGGAGTAAGAGAGAGACGAGGGACCCACTTGTAACCTCTCCTTCCTTCTCCCTCCATGAAAGGTAAAACCAAGGATGTGCAGAAGGACCGGTTAACAGGCATCTGGCTATAAAAGCACCATCCCAAGTGGATCTGGGCTGCGGCCCTTTCGCCCCAACAGGATAGGGTTGAGCAGCTTTACTTACTCCCTGCAGTCGCTGGCGCCAGCACCCAGAACAGGACCAGACCAAGGAAGCCCAGGGGCGCTGGCATTGCCGCTGGCCCAAGGGAGCCCCACGCCACCAGCCTCTCTCCGCAGGGCAACTCCAAACAGCCCAGAAAGTAGCCTTCTCTCCCAGAGGAGAGGGTTCAGCTTCAATCCACTCTCCCAGCAAGCAGAGGATGGGAAGGGGAGGAGGGGGCTTCCAGGGCAAAGACCCAGCCAATCAGAAGCCTCTAAAAATGTTCTTAGCCCCAGGAGGGAGGGAGGGAGGGGGGTGCTTCTGATCAGTGAGGGGGAAAAAAGTCCCTTTTCTGTCTAGGAAAAAAAAAAAAGATTTGCCTCTTCAAGTCTTGTAAATAGAGCTCTTGGGGCACAAGGCAGTGTAGCATGATTGGCCCTTTTGTGTGTGGTCTAATGGATAGAACATAACATTGATCATTTTAGCCATTTGAAAGTGGTAATTTAGTGGCATTGAGTATATTTGTGACATTATGCAACCATTACCACCATACTGAGTTCTGAGGTCTGATTTGGGGTTTGCCATTCCCAGTACCTAGTCAGGGTGGGCAAAGTAAACAGAAGAGCCAGCCTGGCCTCAGAAACGGCTCTCAGCAGCTGAGGGTCTTATTTTCATGCTTCAGGCCCAAGACCTCCCTCGTGCACATGTGAGGACCACCAGCAGAGAAGCAGGGCAGGTCTTCTGAGAAGCCTGAGGGTCCACCCACATGTACTCCCAGGCTCCCTGCCATCCACCCACACCCCCTGGTTTTGGGGCTGCAGGCAGCCACGCTCCTCAGCTACTGCCTCTTTCAGCCCCTGCAGGTCTCATGGACTAGCCCCTCCTCTTATGCACCTGCTTCCACAATAAGTGTGCTTTCCTTTTCTTTTTTGGCTGCAACTCATGACATGCGATATGCAGGGAACTTCCATAACCAGGGATAGAACACGTGCCCCCTGCAGTGGAAGCACAGAGTCTTAACCACTAGACCACCAGGGAAGCCCCCCATGTGGTTTTTTACAAACCCCTTTGAGATGGGTGGCAGAATGGTAAAGAATCCGTCTGCCAATGCAGGAGACACAGGTTCAATCGCTTGGTTGGGAAGATCCCCTGGAGAAGGAAATGGCAACCCACTCCAGTATTCTTGCCTGGAAAATCCCACGGACAGAAGAGCCTGGTCAGCTATGGTCCTTGGGGTTGCAGAGAGACACGACTGAGAACACATGCATGGAGATAGGTCATACAATTCTCCGACTGAGAACACATGCATGGAGATAGGTCATACAATTCTCCCATTTAAGGTACACAATTCAGTAGTTCTGGTATACCCACAGGCTTGTACAGCCAATACCAGAACCAATTTTAGAACATTTCCATCACCATAAAAGATAACCCCACCCTCTACAAGCAGTCATTCTTCGTTTCCATCACCCCAGTCCCTGGTCCCCAGTGGTCTGCTTCCTGTCTCCGTGGATTTGCCTCTTTGGGACACTTCCTAGAAATGGAATCATTCAACCCGTGGCATGTTGTGCCTGCCTTCTTTCACTGGGCACCATGTTTTCAAGGTTCAGCCATGTACTAGCCTGGGTCAGTATTTCATTCCTTTTTATAGCTGAATATTGTTCCATCGAATGGGTAAAGCACACTTGTTTATTCATTCACCTCCTAACAGTTAAATGTAGCTTTCTTAAATGAAGACCAACTTGACTGACACGTTATATTCTATGGAAATAACCAGTTATGCTTTTAGACTTGGGCCATTTTCTTTTAAAAATTGTATTCATTTATTTATGGCTATGCTGGACCCTTGTGGCTGTGGGGGCTCCTCTCTAGTTGTGGTGGGTGGGCTTCTCTTATTTCAGGACACAGGCTCTAGGTGTGCAGGCTTCAGGAGCTGCCACTCACAGGCTATAGAGCACAGACCCAACAGGTGTGGTGCACGGGCTTGGTTGCTGTGAGGAATGTGGGATCTTCCTGGACCAGGGATCGAACCTGTGTCCCCTGCATTGGCAGGCGGATTCTGTACCACTGAGCCACCAGGGAAGCCCGAGTCATTTTCTTTCATATTTTGAAACCAGTAATTTCACCTTCCCTTCCTGCAGCTCACGCATTTGTACTGCCTGAACACAGAAACTCCCAACACACAGGGCTGAAGACTGAAATGGCCACTGAGCTTACAGCTGCCTGGGGCCCCACGATGCGTTATGGGCAGGGGGTGCTACTAAATACTGTGAGAAAAAGCAGAAAACGATGTCCGACTGGGCTGGCCTGGGTGAGCTAAAATTCTTGAAGGGAAATGTGATGCACACGCAAAAAACATGAAATGTACTAAGGAGAACCCTGGTCAGAGAATCACTGGGAACAGCTTATGAGGAGAGATTTCCCAGGACTTCGAAGACTTGATAGTAATATTGTTAGAAAACTGTATACTTGTTACTGGACAAGAAATAAGTCCTAGAACCTAATACACAGTACAGTGTTCACTGACAACAAAATGATATTGTAAACACTGAACTTGCTAAGAGTCTAGATCTGAATTTTCCCCAATACTATAAGAAATACATTATATATGATGCAAGAGAGCTGATAGCTAAGGCTACAACGGCAACAGTATTGCAGTAAAAATGTATCAAACTAATGGGTCACATGCCTTAAGCTCATCCAATGTCAAGTGTCAAACATATCTCAATTTTTTAAAAACCTGAGTGACTTCACTTTTCACTTTCATGCATTGGAGAAGGAAATGGCAACCCACTCCAGTGTTCTTGCCTGGAGAATCCCAGGGATGGCGGAGCCCGGTGGGCTGCTGTCTGTGGGGTCACACAGAGTCGGACACGACTGAAGCGACTTAGCAGCAGCAGCAGCAGTACAGGTAGGAGGCAAAACACTCATTGAATATTAACTCATTTGGTCAAAACTTCCCACCACCCACCCTCACCAACAACCCGCCAGGTTGAACTAGCAGCATTCCATTGTACAGACAAAAAGAAGAGACACAGAGAGGTTAAGTCACTTGCCCAAAGTCACACAGCTTCTGAGGATTCTAACCCAGGGTTGCTCCAGGGTCCCTAAGCTTTTAACTTGCACAGCTTTGCTCAGTGGTGTCACTTTCTCCATCTCTCCTCCAGGAGACTGGTCTATGCCCACACGTCTAGATATCTTCCCCTTTCACAGTAAGGAATCCGAAAGACAACCTTACAGGGACTTTCCTGGTGGTCCGTTCAGTGGTTAAGATTCCGTGCTACCAATACAGGGGGTGTAGGTTCCATCCTTGGTCAGGGAACTAGACCCCACATGCCTCAACAAGAGTTTGTATGTTTGCTGCAACTAAAGATCCTGAGTGCGGTAACTAAGACCTGGTGCAGCCAAATAAATGCAGATTACTTTTTTAAAAAACAAAGTGAAAAAAAAAAAACGGTTCAACTTTCCAAATGATGTTTCTCAATTAACATAACAGCATCACAGTATAGGCCTGGAAAACGAGAACCACTGGTGTGACGGGGTTGGGGGGGCAGCTCTCCCACTTCCTCTCCCCAGGACATTCTGATGACCATTTGGGTTTGCCATCACCCAGGCTACTGGAATTGACCAGGGTAGGGCTCCCAGCATCTCTGGCCTCACTTCCCCATGTCCATCATTACCAGACAAAAACCTGAGGTGCTGGTTGGATGGAGCACCAGGATTCAAGGATCTGATTCACAATCAGCCTCTCCTAGACAAGACTTCCTACCTCCTCATCCTCCCACCGAAAACTAAGCTGCTCCTCCTTGAAAGAATTTGCAGGATTGGGGTGGCAAAGAACTGGAGGAGAGCTTCTAGTACTGAAATAAGACAGAGGATAAAATAAGGCCCGTCACTCCCAAGTCAGAGCCACCAAAATTAAGAAGCCTGCTTTTTAAACCATTGTGGATGGTGACTGCAGCCATCAAATTAAAAGACACTTGCTCCTTGGAAGAAAATCAGTGCCAAACCTAGAGAGTGCATCAAAAAGCAGAGACATTAGTTTGCCTACAAAGGTCCATCTAGTCAAAGCTATGGTTTTTCCAGTAGTCATGTATGGACATGAGAGTTGGACCATAAAGAAAGCTAAGTGCCTAAGAACTGATGCTTTTGAACTATAGTGTTGGAGAAGACTTTTGAGAGCCCCTTGGACTGCAAGGAGATCCAACCAGTCCATTCTAAAGGAAATCAACCCTGAATATTCACTGGAAGGACTGATGCTGAAACTAGAGCTCCAGTCCTTTGGCCACCTGATGGGAAGAGCCGACTCATTGGAAAAGACCCTGATGCTGGGGAAGACTGAAGGCGGGAGGAGAAGGGGACGACAGAGGATGAGATGGTTGGATGGCATCACTGACTCAGTGGACATGAGTTTGAGCAAACTCCAGGAGTTAGTGAAGGACAGGGAAGCCTGACGTGCTGCCGTCCATGGGGTCACAAAGAGTCAGACACGACTGAGCCACTGAACGACAAAGACAGCATGATTTTATGGAGCTGTGACAGGAGACGCCACACTGTAGAGAAGAACTGACCGGCAGGGGGTGCAGTGAGCTCTTCTTACATGGGTAAAGACTTTTACAGGCAATTTGCCCTTTACAAACACTTCAGCCATGTTTCTCAAGACCTTATTTTTCAGAGCAGTTTTTGGTTCATGGCAAAACCGACAAGAAGGCATAGAGATTTCCCAAATACCCCTGCCTTCATGTATGCCTAGCCTTCCCCACTGTCACTATCCCCCATCAGAAAGGCACATTTGTTACCACTGATGAACCTTTGATGACAGACCATTATCACCTAAAGTCCGTTGTTTATCTTAGGGTTCACTGGGTGCTGAAAATTCTATGGGTTTGGACACATGTATGATGACATATATCTACCATTACAGTATCACATCACTGCCCTAAAATTCTGTAATCTGCCTGTTCACCCCTCTTTCCCCGAGTCCCTGGTAACCACTGATGCTTCTACTGTCTCCATAGTTTTGCCTTCCCCAAAATTCCATGTAATTGGAATCACACAGTACATAGCCTACTCAATTCGGCTTCTTTCATGTAGCAATATGCATTTAAGTTCCCTCCATGTTGTTTTCATGGCTTGATAGCTCATTTCTCTTTAGAGGTGAATCATATTTCATTGTCTAGATGTACCACAGTTTATTTCACCTACTGAAGGATACCTTGGTTGCTCCTAAATTTTAACAATTACACTAAAGCCACTATAAACATCCATGTGGAGATTTCTGTGTGGATATAAGTTTTCAGTTCACTTGGGTAAATAGTTATATGATCCAGTAAACTGCTGGATCATATGGTGAGACTATAATTAATTTTGTAAGAACTCACTGAACTGTTTTCCAAAGTAGCTGTACTGGGAGTTTGTTGGTTGCCTAATGGTTACGATTCTGGGCTTTTACTGCCTTGGCCTGAGTTCAGTTCCTGGCTGGGGAACTAAGATTCCACATGCTACACAGCACATCCTAAATAAACAAACAGGTAACGGTATTCATCATTGTTTTAACTTTCATTTCCCTGACGACATATGATGCGAAGCATCTTTTCATATGCTTATTTGCTATCTGGACACCTTCTTTATCGAGGTGTCTGTTAAGGTCTTTGTCCCATACTTCTCATTCTCTTGACAGTGTCTTTTGCAAGGCAGACATTTTATACTTTACTTAATTCCAGCTTATCCATTTTTTTCTTCCATAGATCGTGTCTTTGGCGTTATATCTAAAAAAGTCATCCCCAAAGCCCAGGTCATCTAGATTTTTTTCTAAGAGTTTTATCATTGCGACTTACATCTGTGATCCATTTTGAGCTAATTTTTGTGAAAGGTGTGAGATCTGTGTTTTGTTTTGTTTTTGGCAAGTTCCAGCACCATTTATTAAAAAGACTGTCGTTGTTCCATTTTATTGCCTTTGCACCTTTGCCAAAGATTGGTTGACTATGAGGGCCTGTTTCTGGGTTCTGCTGATCTAATACCAATATCACACTCTTGAATTTTGTAGCTTTATTGTAAGTCTTGAAGTCAAGTAGTGTCAATCTTCCCACTTTTTCTCCTCCAGTACTGTACTAGCTACTCTGGGTCTTTTGCAACTGCATGTTGCCTGGCAAGCTACGGTCCATGAGGTCACAAAGAGTCAAACACAACTGAGTACACACAATATAAATGGTATCGATTTTAATTTCAAATTCCACATGTTCATTGCTAGTAGATAGGAAAGCAGTTGGCTGCTGTATATTAAACTTTTTAATCTTTTTGTCCAGGCTGCAGGGCATATGGGACCTTGGTTCCCCAATCAGGGATTGAACCCACACCTCCAACACTGCCAATATAGAGTCCTCTCCACTGGACCACCAAAGAAGTCCCTATTGTATATTAATCTTGCATCCTGCAATCTTGCCATAATTGCTTAATAGTTTCAGATTGCTTTTTGGTTGATATTTTTACATTTTCTATATAGGTGACCATGTCATCTGTGAAGAAAGATAGTTTTATTTCTTCCTGGTATATCCTTCGCTTATATTTTTGAATTACCTAGGACTGTCAATAATATGTTGAAAAGGAGGAGTGAAAAGAGATGTTCTTGTCTTGAACCTGATCTCAGGGGAAAAGCTTGGATTGCTAGATTTGATTTGCTAATATTTTGCTGATTTTTTTTTTGCATCTAGATTCATAAGATATTGTTTTATAATTTTCCTTTTAGTGTCTTTGTCTGATTTTCATAGGGTAAAGCTGGCCTCTTAGAATTCATTAGGAATTATTCCCTCTGCTTCTATCTTCTGAAAGAGAATTGTAGAAAACTGGTGTAATTTCTTCCTTAAATGTTTGGTAGAATTCATCAGTGAACCCACTTGGTCTGATCATTTCTGTGTTGAAAGGTTATGAATTCTTGACTCAATTTCTGTAAAAGATATGTGTGTTTAGATTGTTTATTCTCTCATGTGTGGGCTTTGGCAGACTATGTCTTCCAAGGAATTGGTCCATTTCAACTAGTTTATTAGATTTGTGGGCATAGAGTTGTTTATATTCCTTGACTATGTTTTTAACGTCCATGGGATCTGTAAAGATGTCTCATCCCTCATTTATGCTGTTAGCAATTTGCGTCCTTTCTCTTTTTCCTTAGTTGACCTGGCTAGAGGCTTGTCAATTTGACTTATCTTTTCTAGGAACTAAATTTTGGATCTGTTGATTCTCTCTGGTTTCCTGTCCCCACTTCATTGGTTTCTGCTCTGATTTTTATCCCTTCTTTTCTTCTGCTTTCTACAATTTGCTCTTTTCTCTAGTTTCCTCAGGAAGCAGTTTCTTGACCTTAGATATTTCTCCTTTTCTCATATATGCATTCAGTGTTATAAATACCCCTGTAAGCACTTCTTGCATTGAATCCCACACATTTTGACAAGCTGCATTTTCATTTAGCTCAAGATACTTAAAACTTTCTCTTGAGACTCCTTTTTGGCTCATGTGTTATTTAGAAGTGTGTGTTTCAGTCTCCAGGTATTTGAGGATTTTTCTAGCGGTTTTTCTGATATTGATTTAGAGTTTGATGCCATTGTGATCTGAGACCAGACACTGTGTGACTTCTATTTTCTGCCGTATCTTTTATCTTTGAAGTAAAGACTGCTCCACATTGATTACTAATGTGATTGGAAACACCAGGGTTGGTGGGGAGGGATAGCCCATCTCTTTACTTTTTCATTTAGCTGTGTGATCTTAGAAAAGTCACCTGACCTCTCTGGACTCATTTATTCATTGGCAAAATGAAGGGGTTGTAAATTACTGTTCAGGTGTCCTCTGGCTCCATATTACATTCAAGTGGAAAAGAGAGCGGCCTGAAAGGAGCCAAGTACACTTGGGAGTTACCATATGATGAAAACAGTGCTACAAATAGTTAGAGACAGGTAACTTAATGGACAGCATATATGAGCATCCTATTCACAGAAAACAATGCAAAAATAAATTTTTATCAAACAAAAGACGCTTGACCTCAACCATAAAAGATTGACCCACCCACTCTGTTCTGAGATAATTAACCAACAGTAAAGCAAGCATAGGTCCATGCAAAGACTTGGACACAAATATTCATAACAGCTTTGCTTGTAAAGCTCAAAACTGGAAACAACCCAAATGTCCATCAATAGGTGAATGAATAAAGAGTGTAGTAAATATATACAACGAAACACTATTCAGTCATAAAGAGAAACCAACTATTGGTATATACACAGATATAGATGAACCTAAAAATAATTATTCTGAAAGATGCTGGAGGGGGGAGAACTGTGTCTCCATTTACATGAAATACTAGAAACTGAAAATTTGGAAAGCAAATCACTGGTTGCATGGAAAGAGGAATTTGCATCATAAAGAATGAGGAAATTTGTGGGTAATGAGTGTTTTCCCGATCTTGATTGTGATCATGGTTCTACTGGCATAAACATGTCAAAATGAATCACATTGTACTCTTTAAATATGTGTGGTTTGCTGTATGTCAATTATACCTCAGTAAAACTTCCTAAGTCTACCAGGTGATATCCTGCTCTTCTGCCAGATAGACCACGATAAAGCACTGTGATAAACGGCTACAGTGTGGGAAGCAAGCATCCCATGGACTACAGCAGGGCAGAAATGAGCACGAGCTTCGAGGAGGAAAGGAAAGCTATGACCAACCTGGACAGCATATTCAAAAACAGAGACATTACTTTGCCAACAAAGGTCTATCTAGTCAAGGCTATGGTTTTTCCAGTGGTCATGTATGGATGTGAGAGTCGGACTGTGAAGAAAGCTGAGCGCCGAAGAATTGATGCTTTTGAACTGTGGTGTTGGAGAAGACTCTTGAGAGTCCCTTGGACTGCAAGGAGATCCAACCAGTCCATCCTAAAGGAGATCAGTCCTGGGTGTTCACTGGAAGGATTGATGTTGAAGCTGAAACTCCAATACTTTGGCCACCTCATGCGAAGAGCTGACTCATTGGAAAAGACCCTGATGCTGGGAGGGATTGGGGGCAGGAGGAGAAAGGGATGACAGAGGATGAGATGGCTGGATGGCATCATTGACTTGATGGACATGAGTTTGAGTGAACTCCGGGAGTTGGTGATGGACAGGGAGGCCTGGCATACTGTGATTCATGGGGTCACAAAGAGTCAGCCATGACTGAGCAACTGAACTGAACTGAAAATTTAATTGAGAGCCCCTTGGACAGCAAGGAGATCAAACTACACAATTCTAAAGGAAATCCACCCTGAACATTCATCGGAAGGATTAATGCTGAAGCTCCAATTGGCTACCTGATGTGAAGAGCTGACTCACTGGAAAAGGCCTTGATGCTGGGAAAGGTTGAGGGCAGGAGGAGAAGGGGCCAACAGAGGATGAGGTGGTTGGATGGCATCACCAATTCCATGGACATGAGTTTGAGCCAACTCCAGGAGACAGTGAAGGATGGGTAAGCCTGGCGTGCTACAGTCCATAGGGTCCCCAAGAGTCAGACACGACTCGGTGACTGAACAAGAAAATTTAAATACACTTACTTTTGACCTGCATCTACAAAAGATACTTTTTTTTTGGAATTACCTCGTTTCCTACTGCTGGTATAACACATTACCACCAGTTCAGTGGCTTAAAACAACACCCATTTATGATCTCAAAGTCTTGGGGGACAGACGAGCAACAAGTGCAACAGCAGCTCAGCTGCTTCAAACCTTGCAGGCTGAGATCCAGGTGTTACTTTTTCCTGGTGGATCCTTCCAGGGAGTTTTACACGTTGCCAAGCAAAGCCACATGTTCTCTCTTCCTTCTGTCCAGTCTTTTAACGTATAACGGTGACCCAAAACACACACAACACTGTGCCTGTTTTTTTCTTTAACAAAACATCACAGATCTGACCTGTTCTTTTCTACAGCTGCATACTACTTCAGTGTTCTTAGATTAATTAATCCATTTATTAATCCTTTTATTAATCCACCAAGGGCTGTGTTCTTTCCTGGAGGCTCTAGGGATTGTTGATGAAAAACTAGTCATTCTAAGAAAGAAATGGACAAGTTTACTTGAGCAAACCCAGGAAGAGCATCTCAGAAAGCTCTGAGAACTATTATCCCCATTAGAAGTCAAAGCATAGTTATATAATATTTTTGAGACAGAGGACTGTACATCAGAAGACATTATTGACAGTTTATACAATCTGGATCGAAGCATCATTGTAGTAGGTCATGTGACCCCTTACAAGCTCAAGAAGAAATGTTATCTTTTAAGGAATTGTCGTGTTTATGCTGGGAGAATGTTGCACTTTATGGTTGAGCAGGTATTCCTGCTGAGAAATGGAGTATTTCCTGCCATTTCAGTAAACAATGATGTCACAGTCATTAGTGATCCAGCCCTCAAAAGTGAATTTCTAAGCCCCAGTGGCATCCAGAAAGAACAATCCCTGTGATACTGAAGTCTTTAGGCTGCCACCACTCCCTACAGTAAGGAACAAAGGATATGAAAAATCACAGGATACTGTCCCCAGATGGTTGAGATGCATATGAAAGAAATGATTTCAGTTGAACCCAGACTCTTGCATCTTCCCATACATAGAAAAGCACTCAATTCCTTGAGATAACTAGTTTTCATTAACTAACAAAAATCTTTTGATGCTTATACTACCCGCCCTTTGCCGGGAGCCAGCGTGAGGAATTCCACCCGTGACAAGGTCATGCGGAAGGAAGTCTGACAAGCGGAAGGAAGCCTGACAAGCACAAGGACATGATGGCTTCAGGTTTTCCCCCTGGAATTTCCTGAGCATCCACCCCCCAAAAAATAAGAATCTGCCTGCTTCTCTACTCTTCTGATATACTCTGGAAAAAGTTATCTCTATGCTTTGGTCTTCTGCATTTGAAAGGGATGTTTCAGTTAAACCTCCTCTGATAGCTCTCTAGCTTGCCTAACAGGTTCCCCGGACCCCTTACAGCTTGTGAATTGCTTACAGAGGCACAAAGCTTAAAAGCATCTTAAAGATACAGAGCCTTTTCTAAAGAGTTAAAAATCATATTGGTGACGGGTTTTCACTGTTGACTCAATGATTGCTGCCAGGCCTCCATATTCTTTATTTTTTAGGCACCTGGGAGGATGTTAATCACTGTAAATGGGATATGGAAAAAGATATATAGTAGTTTTGATGTTAGCAACACTAGACTTTTGAGTTAATTATTTTCTTTGGTTATAAATCACTGTACTCCTTTCACTTGTTATAATTTGTTGTGTCCTTGCTATGTAAAAATGTAACTTTATTTAGTGCTTTCTGAGAGTGGCACAAGACTTTGGGAAGATCAACACAAATAAGTCTTCTGGTCGAGAAACCCTTATCAGAAAAAAGGCTGTAAAATGTTAATTGGCCCTTTTGGGCCGGAAGATGGTGTAAATCACCTGACTTGTGTTTGCAGTCAGGTATGCAGAGAGAAAAGCCTGGTTTAGATAAGACTCTGGACTGCTAACACTGCATAATTTTGTATTACCCATTGATCTCTATGTACAATCAAAAAGGTATAAAAGGCCCTCTGAACAATAGAGGCCGGAGCCAGTCATGGGAAGGACTGGTTTCCCCCGTGTCTCTTCTTTACTCTAATTTCAGGCTGAATTCCCATCTGGAGCGGGGCGGCTCATCAAGTCTGCTTACTTGCCCTGGCACTAAGATCCATGAGAGAGAGAGAGCCCAAGGCGGGGCACTCTCCGATATTCAAACAGATGCCAGTGGCCTAACGTAGATGGTGCAAGCTCCTTGTCTGGAACTTTATTGGCCTTCCCCGTAAACCAATTTATTCAGCCTCTTTTCTCCACTTAATTTTCCTACTACACTATTTTTTCCTAATCTAATCTTATATCTCTAAATAAATAAGCCTTTCCTCGCCAACGCCGTCCACGCTTCGAATTTCCCTGGATCCACCAGGGCTGGACCCCGCAGCCCTTTGCTGCAAACTTCTATATAACCTGACTCCTCCACTGCCCTCCCTATTCCCTTCTCAGAGCAATTATCTCAGGGTTAGCTGAGATGCAGTCCCCTAGGCTTGAAGTCCTAAAATTTTCCACAAAATAAAACAACCCTCAGCTTTCAGATGGCATTTTTTTTCAGGCAATGCTGCTAATAGAAGAAGTTTTGTCAATTTGTTACTGAGTCCAAGCTCACTGTTCTCGCTGTATGACCGGCCAGTGAGCCCGGAAGACGAAGTGTTGAGGCAAGGAAAAGACTTTAATCAGGGAGCCGGCAGACCTAGAAGATGGCAAGCTAGTGCCTCAAAATAACCATTTTATTGGGGTCTGGATGCCAGGTTCTTTTATAGATCAGAGATGAGGGGAAGTGAGGAAGCAAAGTAAAAAGGCCATTAATCTTGCAAACATCTCCTAGAATGGCAAACCTCAGGCATGGGATGTGTTAATGCCTTCCTTCCTGCCATCTACATGTGGACACGGTTCTGAACAAAGGCACTTGTGTTTAATAGTCAGGCAGAGGGGCAGAATTTTGAGGCAAACCATTTTGTATGATTATAACAACAAAAGCAACGAAAGGCAAGTCAAAGAAACAGTTCCAACATAGGGTCAGAATTGGCTTCCTCCCTGCAATAGGAAAAGACTCTGATGCTGGGAAAGATTGAAGGCAGAAGGAGAAGGGGATGACTGAGGATGAGATCGTTGGATGGCATCACCAACTCAACGGACATGAGTTTGAGCAAGCTCCAGAAGTTGGTGATGGACAGGGAAGCCTGGCATGCTGCAGTTCTTGGGGTCACAAAGAGTTGGACACGACTGAGTGGCTGAACAGCAACAGCTTCATAACGCAGGTACACAACACACAGAGGGGACAAAGGGAGGCCAAAGAGCAGAAGAGAAATGTTTATGTTTCAAGTTTTCTTGCCATGAAATATGAATTTCATTTCACAGGATGAATCTGCTTCCAAGCTCATCCAGGTTGTTGGCAGCACACAGTTCCTTGCAGTTGTGGGACTGAGGTGTCCATTTCCAGTTGGAGGCCTGACTTTGCTCCCAGAGCCTGCCCACCTTCCTTTTCGGGACTTCCTCGTGGTCCCTTGTGTGCTTTGAGTATTTCCTTCCATTACATCTTTCTACCTCCGGCCAGAGAAAGTTATCTGCTCATGTGATAGACTGGGAGTATTTGTTTCCCATGGTTGCTATGATAATAGCAGAAGCAGTGGCTTACGATCATGGGCATTTATTCCCTTACTGTTCCGGAGATCAGATGTCGGACAAGGATCTATCTTCCTGGGCTAAAATCAAGATGCTGTCTGGACTGATCTCTTCTGGAGGCTCTGAGGGGAGAGAATCCATTTCCTTGCCTTTACCACCTTCTGGAGGCTTCCTACACTCTCTGGCTGGTGGTCCCTTCTTCCATCTTAAGACCCATCACTCTCGTCTCTGCTTCAGTCCTGGTACACCTGCTCCTCCAGATCTGACATCTCCCTCTTTCAAGGACCACCGTGATGACAGTGGGTCCACCTGGATAACCCAGGAACCCCATCTCAAGGTTCTTACCCGTTGACTCCTGCCCCTGAGGCCACAGGGACCAGGCCTCAGGAGATCAGAATGTGAATATATTTGGGGGTCATTCTTCAGTTTACCCAGAGGCTTCCCTCAAAACTCAGTTGGTAAAGAATCTGCCTGCAATGCAGGAGACCCTGGCTCGATTCCTGGGTCAGGAAGATCTCCTGGAGAAGGGATAGGCTACCCAACTCCAGTATTGTTGGGCTTCCCTTGTGGCTTATTGGGTAAAGAATCTGACCACAATGCAGAAGACCTGGGTTCGATCCCTGGGTTGGGAAGATCCCTGGGGAAGGGAAAGGCTACCCACTCCAGTATTCTGGCCTGGGTAGTCCACGGGGTCACAAAGAGTCAGACACAACTAAGCGATGTTCACTCCCTTCAGTTTACCATCTTGAAACCACCCAGATAATCCAGGATAATCTCCCTATATTAAAGCCCATAAACTTAACCCCATCTGCAAAGTCCTCTGGCCTTGAGCCAGAAGATTCTCACAGGCTCCAGGGTCTTGTGTGTGGACATCTTCAGGGGCCACCTAACCACCACTGTACTTGCTGGAGGGAAAAACAGTAAATCTGTTACCTGAGAACTGGGCTCACCTCTTGGTGGGTGTCAGGCCAAACAACACAACCAAGCCAAAGATCAAGAGAAGGAAGGATTCATTACTTTTTCAAGTAAGGAGAATACCAGTCATCTTTCCCAAAGCAGTGTCTCCTGAACAGCAAAACTGGAGTTGTTTTAAGAGTACATGCATATCCATGAAGGGGGAAAATTCAGCATAGCATTGGGACCCAGGTCAACAGAGTCCAGTCTTCAATTGACTGAAATCAGGAAAGTCGACCCCATCATTCCACTCTGCACCTAGGTGGGAGCCTTAGTTTCTATAGAACTCAAAGATGTAGCAGACTGTTAGGTACATCCCTTGAGGAGGAAGTGGGATTCCGTTTTATTGCTCAACTATTGTTTCTAGACTGCTTTTTCTTTGCTCCTGCATTTCTTCACTTCCCTTAAGAACATTAATTACTGAGCCCTGTTCAAGGGCAAGCCTTGTGGCCAGGCCTAGATCACAAGATGGCTTTAGGCTAAAAATAGCTTCTTTTTTGTCAAGAAAGTCATGCATGGTTCCCTTTCTCTGAAGACCTCCTATCTGCTTACAAATCCACAAGCTCATTCACAGCATCAGTGCCTGTGATAGCCCAAGGCCAGAGGCCACCACCGTGTCCTTTGTACAAGGTCAGGTGAATTACACAAAGGAATACATCCACACAATGGAGTAATGTGTAACTTTAGGGGAAAAACGGGCCAGATCTGTAAAAAGAAAGAAAAACAACAAGATGCCAGGTATTGCAGGTTTTATGCCATGATTAAAAGATAGAAGAGAGAAAGTGCACTTGTTAATGTATAGAAGTCTCTGGAAGGACCCAGCAGGAACTGTTAAGAGTGGTTTCATCAGGGGAAAACAACTGAATAAGGCACCAGAGTTGTGAGGAAAGCCCACGTTCACTTAGTGAAACTGTACAACTCACGCTGGGACTTGAACCCACTGTCTTTTGAGATTGCACACTTCATCTCATCTTCTCTGGTGGCTTGGGTGACAAAGAATCTGCCTGCAACACAGGAGACCTGAGTTCAATCCCTCGGTCTGAAAGATCTCCTGGAAGAGGGCATGGCAACCCACTCTAGTATTCTTGCCTGGAGAATTCCATGGACAGAGGAGCCTGGTGGGCTTCAGTCCATGGGGTTATAAAGAGTCGGACACAAGTGAATGACTAACATTTTCACCTGGTCTCAGGACTTCATGAAGTTCAGGTTCTTTATGTCTCATGGCAAAGAGAATTCAATGAGAGACAAAGTGATAGAAATGAATTTATTTAGAGACATATACATTCCATAGATAGAGTATTGGCCATCTCAGAAGGTGAAAGGCCATGAAATATGGGGTGGTTATGTTTTATGAGCTGGGTAACTTCATAGGCTAATGAGTGGGAGGATTCCAGCAATTGGGCCACCTCCCAGTTTTGTCCTTTGATGGTCAGCCTTGGAACTGTCATGGGGCTGGTGGGTGGGTGTCACTTAGCTCACACTAATGTATTACAATGAGTGTATAATGAGGTCAAGATGTACTGGGAGTCAGTCATCCACCATCTTGGACCTAATTGGTTCTAACCGGTTTGTCATGTCATTCTTTTAAAGGTTATGCCCTGCCCACTTCTCTCCTGTTTCTGTGCCATTTGAACTTTGTTCTGGGGCATATGTTTATTTAAAAATAGTTTATAAGTGAAAGGGCCAAGAAGTCTGGATGTAATACTGGCAGCTTGTGAAGGATGACGATACAGGTTTTGGGCAAAAAAACACGAAAAGGTGAGAGAAGAGAGACCTATGAAGGCCAAGGATATGAAACCCTTGAAAACTGACAGTATATCTTGTCAAGGGCAAACACCACCCCTCCCTCTAGTATTCCTCATCAAAGTGGGTGTCAACTGTGATGAAAAAATAGCCATTTTGTGTTGTTGCCTAATGTCAACTGAAAAAAAAGTACAACCTAAAAGCTGCTTTATATTTTATCTGAGGACCTGACTGAGGATCATAAACCCTGACATAGGTTCTCAGATAGGTCTGAGGAATTGTTCCAAAGAGGTAAGGGAGGAGACAGGATGTTTAGGAGTTTTTGCTGAAAAAAAAAAAAAGGAATCGAATATCAAGATGACTGCAAATCGCAATGCTGACTTAAAAAAAATGCACAGTTTGAGGGTTTGTTGTTGCTGTTTAGTCCCTCAGCCGTGTCCGTGTCAGACTTTTTGTGACCCCAAAGACTGTAGCCCCCCTGGGCTCCTCCGTCCATGGGATTCTCCAGGCAAGAATACTAGAGTGGGTTGCCATTTCCTACTCCAGGGGATCTTCCCAACCCAGGGATCGAATCCTCATCTCTTGTATCTCCTGCACTGGCAGGAGAATTCTTTACCAACTGAGCTGCCAGGGAAGCCCCAAATTACTCCTTTAATATACATCTTACCTAGGGCTGGCATTACAATAGAGAAGAACAAACCTGACCCCATATTTGGATCTGTTTCTTTAACCTTTGTATTCTATTGCCCTTGCTACAAGATAGTCATGAAAGGAATGTTGCCTAGAAGCTTCAATTATACATTTAGAGGCCCATCTCTGGGAACCCTGCTTTCCATAGAATGAGCCTTAAGCTAAAATACCTTTGTTTATCTTACAGGAGACAGCTTGACCTGGCCCACCTGTGAACGACTGCAGGAGAAAAAAAGGAGTCTCCATAGCATGAGGATTTGACGACCATCCCCATTCCCTGAATTCTCTCAGGGAAGATGGTTTGGAGGGGCCGCTAGTTCACCATCCTCAGTCTGCTGGCTTTCTAGATAAAGTCGCTATTCTTTGTTCAACAACTCATCTCTTGATTTATTGCCCTGTCATGCCCTCAATTTCTCCACCCCGATCTCCCCTCCAGGGCAGCCACAGTGGCTGGTGATCAACAACATTCTTTATTTAATGAAATGACGTGACAGGCAGGGTGTTTTTTGTTTTTCCTGTCTACAAACATTTTATAGTATGACAACCCTGCTCACCCCCGGAGTCTGGACTTCTAGGCTCTGGGTTTAGGATTCCCCATCCCCTACCCCACTGACCCCCACCCAAGTTCCTGCTTTGCTTTTCCCAGAGCACTTTTAAAGTAAACAACCACTTAGGGCTTCCCTGGTGGCTCAGTGGTAAAAAATCCACCTGCCGATGCAGGAGACATGGGTTGGATCCCTGATCCAGGAAGATCCCACTTGCCTCGGAGCAACTAAGACCATGTACCACAACTACTAAGCCCATGTGCTCTAGAGGTTAGACTGCCTGACAAGAGAAGCCACCCCGGGGAGAAGCCTGCATGCTGCAACCAGAGAAAAGCCTGAGCAGCATCAAACACCCCAGCACAGCCAAAAAGAAATTAAAAAGAAAAAAGACACACTTCACCAAAGTCAGGTAAATGCACCTGGTTCACATTAACCTTTCTCTGCAGTCTTACACACCATGGTTTCAGATGTGCAATAATTTGTACAATGGTTTATTCCCAAGTATGCCTTAAGCAGAACAAATTTTTTTTTCTATACAGTTCTTTGCCTTAAAAAAGTATGTAATTTAAATTTAAGCAAACTTCTATTTTGTATACTGGTAAACTACAAAGTAAAAAAATGAACATTTTGTGGTGTTTGTATTTTGCATACTCAAGTTGAGAATTGTTTTAAATAAATCTATACCTGGGTTCCCTTACCCTACTGCTCTCTGCCCGGGCGCCCTTTCCCGATAAAATCTCTTGCTTTGTCAGCACGTGTCTCCTCGGACAATTCATTTCCGAGTGTTAGAAAAGAGCCCAGTTTCGAGCCCTGGAAGGGGTCTGCCTTCCTGCAACAAATGGCGACTCTGGCGGGGACTCTTTTCACTGAGACTGACATCCTGACCTCTCAGGGTACTCAGGGGCCAGCTTGCCTGCCAATGGATCAGACCCAGCGGCCGCAACTGGGATCCTTTTGTCCCTGGTCTCCTCCTGACATGGACAACTGGCCAGAGTGCCCTGACCGCTGGAAGTATAGGAGGGCCTAGAGGAGCTACTCCACATTCAAGGTCAGGAGGGGTGGCTGTGCTTTGCTGGAGCAGCAATGAAGAGATACCCCACGTCCAAGGTAAGAGAAACCCAAGTAAGACGGTAGGTGTTGTGAGAGGGCATCAGAGGGCAGACACACTGAAACCATACTCACAGAAAACTAGTCAATCTAATCACACTAGGACCACAGCCTTGTCTAACTCAATGAAACTAAGCCATGCCCGCAGGGCAACCCAAGATGGGCGGGTCATGGTGGAGAGGTCTGACAGAATGTGGTCCACTGGAGAAGGGAATGGCAAACCACTTCAGTATTCTTGCCTTGAGAACCCCATGAACAGTATGAAAAGGCAAAATAATAGGATACGGAAAGAGGAACTCAGGTCAGTAGGTGCCCAACACGCTACTAGAGATCAGTGGAGAAATAACTCCAGAAAAAATGAAGGGATGGAGCCAAAGCAAAAACAATACCCAGTTGTGGATGTGACTGGTGATAGAAGCAAGGTCCAATGCTGTAAAGAGCAATATTGC
>SJYQ01000967.1:158433-175378 GCA_006410935.1 Redunca redunca
CTTCCTGATCTGCATATAGGTTTCTCAAGAGTCAGGTCAGGTGGTCTGGTATTCCCATCTCTTTCAGAATTTTCCACAAACAAATAGCTGTGAAAAGAAGAGACGTGAAAAGTAAAGAAGAAAAGGAAAGATATAAGCATCTGAATGCAGTGTTCCCAAGAATAGCAAGAAGAGATAAGAAAGCCTCCCTCAGCAATCAGTGCAAAGAAATAAAGAAAAACAACAGAATGGGAAGGACTAGAGATCTCTTCAAGAAAATTAGAGATACCAAGGGAACATTTCACGCAAAGATAGGCTCCATAAAGGACAGAAATGGTATGGACCTAACAAAAGCAGAAGATATTAAGAAGAGGTGGCAAGAATACACAGAAGAACTGTACAAAAAAGATCTTCACGACCCAGATAATCATGATGGTGTGATCACTCACCTAGAGCCAGACATCCTGGGATGTGAAGTCAAGTGGGCCTTAGGAAGCATCACTACAAACAAAGCTAGTGGAAGTGATGGAATTCCAGTTGAGCTCTTTCAAATCCTGAAAGATGATGCTGGGAAAGTGCTGCACTCAATATGCCAGCAAATCTGGAAAACTCAGCAGTGGTCACAGGACTGGAAAAGGGCAGTTTTCATTCCAATCCCAAAGAAAGGCAATGCCAAAGAATGCTCAAACTACCGCACAATTGCACTCATCTCACATGCTAGTAAAGTAATGCTCAAAATTCTCCAAACCAGGCTTCAACAATATGTGAACTGGGAACTTCCAGATGTTTAAGCTGGCTTTAGAAAAGGCAGCGGAACCAGAGATCAAACTGCCAACATCCACTGGATCATTGAAAAAATTCTGCTTTATTGACTATGCCAAAGCCTTTGACTGTGTGGATCACAATAAACTGTGGAAAATTCTGAAAGAAATGGGAATACCAGACCACCTGACCTGACTCTTGAGAAATCTGTATGCAGGTCAGGAAGCAACAGTTAGAATTGGACATGGAACAACAGACTGGTTCCATATAGGAAAAGGAGTACGTCAAGGCTGTACATTGTCACCCTGCTTATTTAACTTATATGCAGAGTACATCATGAGAAACACTGGGCTGGAAGAAACACAGCTGGAATCAAGACTGCCGGGAGAAATATCAATAATCTCAGAGATGCAGATGACACCACCCTTATAGCTGAAAGTGAAGAGGAACTAAAAAGCCTCTTGATTAAAGTCAAAGAGGAGAGTAAAACGTTGGCTTAAAGCTCAACATTCAGAAAACGAAGATCATGGCATCTGGTCCCATCAGTTCATGGGAAATAGATGGGGAAACAGTGGAAACAGTGTCAGACTTTATTTGGGGGGGCTTGAAAATCACTGCAGATGGTGATTGCAGCCATGAAATTAAAAGACGCTCACTCCTTGGAAGGAAAGTTATAACCAACCTAGATAGCATATTGAAAAACAGAGACATTACTTTGCCAACAAGGGTCCATCTAGTCAAGGCTATGGTTTTTCCAGTGGTCATGTATGGATGTGAGAGCTGGACTGTGAAGAAAGCTGAGCGCCAAAGAATTGATGCTTTTGAACTGTGGTGTTGGAGAAGACTCTTGAGAGTCCCTTGGACTGCAAGGAGATCCAACCAGTCCATTCTAAAGGAGATCAGCCCTGGGTGTTCTTTGGAAGGAATGATGCTAAAGCGGAAACTCCAGTACTTTGGCCACATTATGTGAAGAGTTGACTCATTGGAAAAGACTCTGATACTGGGAGGGATTGGGGGCAGAAGGAGAAGGGGACGACAGAGGATGAGATGACTGGATGACATCACCAACTCAATGGATGGAAGTTTGAGTGAACTCTGGGAGTTGGTGATGAACAGGGAGGCCTGGCGTGCTGTGATTCATGGGGTCGCAAAAAGTCGGACACAACTGAGCAACTGAACTGAACTGATAGTATTTTATCTGAAAAAAGTAAATAAAAATAATCAAAAATAAATAAATAAAAACAACAAAAATAAAATAGAAATAACCATAAATAAATATAAACATAAATAAATAAAAAATAACCACTTCGAGTTATTTGACCACTTAGAGCCTGGGAAAAGTGAGTGACCTCTGCCCCAGCCACAGGTCAGGAGTCATACAGGTGCTCACTTTCTATCTCCTGCTCACTGTGACCTGGAGTAGGGGACTGTCCTTCCCCCATGAGAAATGGAATATTTCCTGCCATATCAGTAAACAATGGATGTCACAGTCATCAGTGATTGCATCCACCACCAATGGTGACCCCTGAGAAGACAGGGAAAGAATGCTCGCCATCTAATAGCCATCAGACTGCAGCCAGTCCCTACCATGAGTCCTAAGGAAACCCAAGATGTGAAAACAGGATACTGGCCCCAGATACGAGATGTATACCAAAGGAATGATTTCAGTGAGCCCAGACTCCTGCATCTACCCATACATAGAAAAGCTCTAAGTTCCTTAAAAACCTGGTTTTCCCTTAATTACCAATAATCTTTTGACATTCAGACTACCCGCCTTTTGTTGCGGGGGAAAAAAAAAAATTTTTTTTTGCTTCCCTGGGATTTTTTTAAAATTTATTTTTTAATTGAATGCTGCAAATCTATGTATCCTGGCTCCCCCACCACTTTGCCTCCTCAGAGTAGTTCTCTCAGGTTTACTTGAGATGCTGCCTCCTAGGTTTGGAGACCTAAAAAGTCCCACCAAATAAAACATAATTCTCAACTTTTGGGTCATGAATATTTTTTAAGTCAATACCCAGCTGACTGCAAAGCAGCCTACCTCCACTGTTTCTGCAGATAATACATTTGTGACTTTACTTCATTTGCGTGAATGTATGGAAACTATACCTTTAATCAGAACAACCCTGGGTTTTCTCCCTAGAGTGGGAGTTTGGGCCTATTTCAGACATAGTCTGCATATTCTGAATTTAATACACCAGCTCCACCCCTCCCCACCCCCAGACACCACTTCCCAATCAAAGATCCAATCCCCCTTCCAGCTGATGTCAGGAGCCCAGCTTCAGCTGGGAGTGAGCGAGCTGAGCTGCCTGGTCAAGCAACCAGCCAGCCCCAAATGAAAGGGGTTAAACTTTGCATCACTTCCTACAGCCAGTAAAGCACTGACTTGCCCCCTGGGAACCAGCACCCTGAGAGGGATCAGCCCAGATGTGAGGCTTTTCTCACTGAGGGAGCCCCCCCAAAAAGCCTATGGCAGTTTATGGACCCTGAGCTGGAGGGGATTGGGGGGGGGCACGGAGTGGAGGCTCTGAGTCAAGTGGGGTCATAGCAGGGGCACCCGAGGCAGACCCAGATAAAGAGGAGGAATGCAGGCTTGCAGAACAGCCTGGAGGGTCTGGGCCCTGGTCTGCAGTTCCCCTCAGAGACTGCAATTCATTGGCTGTCACCAAACATGCCAGGGAGCACAGCTCCTCTCCGTCCTCCCCCAGGGATGGGGTTGGGGTGCTGTCAGGTAGGGACTTTGTCATTACTTGACCAGGCCTGAGAAAAATTTACACTTGGGCTTCTCAAGGACCCAGAGTCCTCAGCCCAGGGTCTGCTGAAGGAGACTGCTCAGCATTCTCACTTAGCCCCGGAACGAAGGCATCCACCCCTTGGATTTGCCCAGCACAGCCCCGCTTCACACCCGTTGCCTGGTATAATCATAAACAAGAGCCCCTTTCACCCTCCAAAGTTCCAACCTCGGCTTGCCACCATAATAAAAGACTTTTCACTGACAAATGGCGCCCAGCTAATTCTTTCTTGAATAGCCGCTACAATGAGTAGTTGTTTTGGACCCATGAATTCCTTAGAAAATGGTAGGCATCACAGAAGGACGGATAAATGAGATGTGGTATATCCACACACAGGAAGATTATCTGACCATCCAAAGGAATGCAGTACCAGCACGTGCCGCAAGGGTAAACCTCAGAAATGTGCTAAGAGAAAAGCCAGATGCAAAAACCCACATACTATACAATCCCACCAACTCTACGGACATGAGTTTGAGCATACTCCAGGAGATAGTGAAGGACAGGAAACCCTGGTGTGCTGCAGTCCATGGGGTCGCAAAGAGTCGGACACAACTGAGCAAGTACAAGTATACAAGTGTACCATTCCAAGCATAAGAAAAGTCCAGAATGGGCCAATCTGTAGAGACAACATAGCTTTGTGGTTGGTTAGGTCTAGGAGTGGGTGAGTGTCTTTTGGGGGTAAGAGAAATGTTAAGACAGATTGTGGTGATAGTTGCAAAATTCTGTGAATACACTAAAAAAAACACAACTGAATTGTACACTTTGAGAGGGTGGATAACATGGTATGTAAATTACATCTCAATAAAGCTGTTACCAAAAGCAAACAAACAAGTTCTTACCCAGAAGCCTCCGTCAGTAGCCATTTGCAGAGAAGACTCTACAGTGGCGTCTGAGCATGTCTCTGTATTTGGCAGACTGGTCCTCCCAGAACCTTCTCCTCCATCACCTGCTACTCAGAGACCCATCAGCCATTGCACCAGCGCCTCAGCTTTCTATTAACCTGGTCCCAACCTCCACCTCCTCCAAACACCTGCCCGGTATTCCATTCACAACAGCTGCAAGCTAATAAGTGAGCTCACGTGAGGAGCGCAAGCATTTATTTGTTTCTACTTTCAGGGGATGGGCTCCATTAATTATGACCCAAGGAAGAAATGTTTTGCCTCGGTTCAGTGAATGTAAAAGAGTCACTGTAAAGGTGGCATTCATGAGCCAGGCAGGGAGGGAGGCGACCCCCATGGCCCACCTATGAAAGGAATGTGGGCTTCACATGACTGCCCAGTGACTCCATCCTCATGTAAGCCAAGTGTGCGGACGCAGACCATGCCTGAAAGCAGATGGCTGGGAGGGCACCCAGGTGGCCAGTTCTTGTTTAGGTTAGTCCAGCAGTCCCCAGCCTCCAGGATCTAATACCTGATGCCCTGAGGTGGTGCTGATATAATACTAGAAATAAAGTGCACAGTGGCTTCCTTGGTGGCTGAGATGGTAAAGAATGACTGCAATGCAGGAGACTCAGATTCAATATCCGGGTTAGGAAGATCCCCTGGAGAAGGGAATGACAACCCACTCCAGTCTTCTTCTGGAGAATTCCATGGACAGAAGAGGCTGGAGGGCTACAGTCCTTGGGGTCGCAAAGAATCTAATACAACACACGTGAAATGCACAATAAAGGTGCACCCCACTACCCGGTCAGTGGAAGATTGTCTTCCACAAAACTTGTCCTTAGTACCAAAAAGTTTGGGGCTGCTGGTCTAGTCTGCCTGCTAGGTTATTCTGACCCTGTTTATCAAAGCTGGAAACTGCCTGGTCCCAAGACTCCTGTGTTAGGGGAAACACAGACTGAAACCACTCATCCTGGCCAGGCACCCTAGCATTGTAACTGTTTGCATGAGTTACTTTACGGCAGGAGAGCCTCCTAAGGAACACAGAACTAATGAGCCACCACCAACCGAAAGAGACCCGGAAAGGACAAAAGGAGACACCTCGTGTCTTACCGCCTCCTTCCCGCTGGCATCTATCTTGGTTGAGCAATGTGTGCACCACAAGGAAGGACCCTGAGTCAGAGTGATTGACCAAAGACAACCGGGAAACTAACTCCATCACCATAAAACCCAAGGCTGCAAGCCGCGTGGCACAGCAGTTCCCCTGGGTTCCCACACCCTCCTGCTCCCTGCCCGGGCTCCCCTTCCCAGTAAAGTCTCTTGCTTTGTCAGCACGTCTCCTCGGACAACTTACGTCAGAATATTAGACAACAGCCCACTCTTAGGCCCTGGAAGGGGTCCCCCTTCCTGCAACACTTGAATGCCAAGCCTGTGTCCTGAAGGATTTCCTAGCTCACCCAGGAGCTTGCCTCTGATACCCTAAGAGAGCCAGCCTGTGGAATGTTCCAGCATGTTCTGGCATGTTCCAGAGCCTTCCCTTGAATCTGTGCATTTCCCAGCACAGACTTTTAGAAGTGGAAGGATCAGCCTGCCTCTTTTTAGAGAAGAGAGGAACTCAGTCCAGGAAGTTGAAATGATACACCTCAGCCATACAGCAGGTTGCACGTGGCTCAGTGACAGTTCTTGATGGAGCTGCTTTCAGTTCTTCTGCTTCTCAAATTCAACAAGCTCATATGGCATACTTACTGTAACCCGGCACTGTACCAGTTCCAAAGACAGCAGTACTGAGGTTCAGCCCTCAAATTCTACCCTTGCTTTAAAAATATTACTTAATTACATGTTATGTTTCTTATTACACTGAATGGTCATGACCTCATTTACAGATCCAATTTATGCTGCATTCACGATTCAGTCCAGTCCCTTCCTACCAACTATCACTTTATACAAATTGGCACGTTTTTAAAAAACTGAGATGAAACCCTTCTAACATAAAATTAGCTATTGTAAGCCAGTGGGAATTTGCTGTATGACTCAGGAAACCCAAAATGGGTGCTCTGTGAAAACCAAGAGGGATGGGAGGTGGGTACAAGAGGGAGGGGGCATGTGTATACCCATGGCCAATTCATGTTGATGTATGGCAAAAACCATCATAATACTGTAATTATCCTACAATTAAAAATAAAATATAAATTTAAAAAATTAGCTGTTGTAAAGTGAACAAGTCAGTGGCATTTAGTACATTTCATGATGTACAACCACCCCCTCTATCTAGTTCCAGAATATTTTCATCACTCCCAAAGGAGACCCCGTGTCCATTAAGTGCTCTCCCTCCTCACCTGTAGCTAATCTGTGCGCAGTCTCCACGAAGTTACCTATTCTGTACATTCCATATCAATGGACTCATATAGGACGTGGCCTTTGTGACTGGCATCTTTCACTGAGTGCCGTGTTGTCAAGGTTCATCCACAGGGTAGCAGGAGTCTGTGCTCCATCCCTTTGGATGGAAACGGTTTTTGTTTTTTTTTTTTAATTTGATTGTTTATTTGGCTGCACCAAGTCTTAGTTGTGGCATGTGGGATCTTTTCTGTTGTGGCATGAACACTGTTAGTTGCGGCATGTGGGATCTAGTTTCTTGACCAGGGGTTGAACCCCAGCCCCCTGCATTAGGAGTATGGAGTCTTAGCCACTGGACACCAGGGGAGTCTTGGAAATGGGCATATTTTATGTTTTAAAGACAGGTGCAACCCACTCCGGTATTCTTGCCTGAAAAATCCCATGGACAGAGCCTGGTGGGCTACAGCCCAAGGGGTCACAGAGTCAGACATGACTGAGAACTGAGCACTCACATGGGCAGTGAAGGATACCCCAACTCCCAAACACAGGAAACGTCGGATTCAGCCCATGTACTTAGTCCAGGGGGTTCTCAGTGGGGTGATTCTGTCCCTGTGGGAACACTGAGCAATATCTGGAGAGTTTTTGGTTGTCACGACTGGGGCATGTGCTTCTGGTATCTGGTGAGTAGGGGTCAAGGATGCGCCTCAACATCTAACAAGGCACAGGACAGCCTCCACCCAATAAAAGATCTGGACCCAGACGCCAATAGTGCCGAGTGGGGCCCTCCCTTGGGCTGCCTTCAGTTCCTCCTCTCAGGCTGATCTGGCCCCAGGCCATATGGAGCAGCATTTCTTAAACTCACCTACCCTTAGGAACCAGCTGGGTGCTTTTATATAAAAATACATATTCCCGGGGCCCTTCCCAGGCCTTCTGAATCCAAATCTCTGAGCAAAAGCCCCAGAAATCTGTATTTAATAAGACCAAGGTATATTTTATTAATAGGATCAGAAGTCCTCACTAAACTGTGGGTCGCCCAGCAGCTTATTCTGTATCTCTGTTATTATTTTATCTGTAAAGTAGTGAAGATGTTTTTCTTTTCCATCTGGAAGAGTTCTTGTCTTGGCAAAGGCTATAGAAGTGTTCTACAGAAGATTAACTTTATCGTAACATGCAAAACAATCTTAAAATGATGAAAGGAAAGTGAAGTCACTCAGTCGTGTCCAACTCTTTGCAACCCGATGTACTGTAGCCCTACCAGGCTCCTCTGTCCATGGGATTTTCCTGGCAAGAATACTGGAGCAGGTTGCCATTTCCTTCTCCAGGAAATCTTCCCAACCCAGGGATTGAACCCAGGTCTCCCGCATTGTAGGCACACGCTTTACCGTCTGAGCGCCAAGGGAGGTCCAAATGATGAAGTTCTTACTTAAATTCCCCAAGACCAAGGAGGCTATCTCCTTGCACATTGTTGTTATTCAGTGGCTAAGTCGTGTTCGACTCTTTTGCAACCCTGAGGACCATAGCAGGTCAGGCTTCTCTGTCCATCGGATTTCCCAGGCAAGAATACTGGAGTGGGTTCCCATTTCCCGAACCAAGAATCCCATCCGAATCTCCTGCATTGGCAGGCTAATTATTTACCACTGAACCACCTGGAAGACCTCCCTGCATGTTACACGCTCAGTAAACCTTTACTGAAAGAAGGGAGGCAAGATTGATTCTATCCCATTAACAGTAGACCAGGGCCTTTGACCTGTATCCACATGTAGGCTTCCCTGAGCCCCTCTGTCCTTAAAACTGTTCCTATATTGAAAGGTATATTTTAAGGCTACATTGATAGGAAGAGCAATATAGTCCAGGTTAGAGTCATTATTATATGTTCATTAGTATTTTATTCAGGCTTTTCCCTCCTATTAAAAAATTTTGAACTCTGGGAGAGGGAGAGGGTGGGATGATTTGGGAGAATGGCATTGAAACATGTATAATATCATGTAAGAAAGGAATTGCCAGTCTAGGTTCGATGCAGGATACAGGATGCTTGGGGCTGGTGCACTGGGATGACTCAGAGAGATGGTATGGGAAGGGAGGTGAGAGGGGGGTTCAGGAGTGGGAACTCATGTACACCCGAGGCGGATTCATGTTGATGTATGGCAAAACCAATACAGTATTGTAAAGTGCCTTACAAATAGCTGTGAAAAGAAGAGAAGCGAAAAGCAAAGGAGAAAAGGAAAGATACAAGCATCTGAATGCAGAGTTCCAAAGAATAGCAAGGAGAGATAAGAAAGCCTTCTTCAGCAATCAATGCATAGAGGAAAAGAACAGAATGGCAAAGACTAGAGATCTCTTCAAGAAAATTAGAGATACCAAGGGAACATTTCACGCAAAGATGGGCTCAATAAAGGACAGAAATGGTATGGACCTAACAGAAGCAGAAGATATTAAAAAGAGGTGGCAAGAATACACAGAAGAACTATACAAAAAATATCTTCATGACCCAGATAATCACGACGGTGTGGTCACTCACCTAGAGCCAGACATCCTGGGATGTGAAGTCAAGTGGGCCTTAGGAAGCATCACTACGAACAAAGCTAGTGGAGGTGATGGAATTCCTATTGAGCTCTTTCAAATCCTGAAAGATGATGCTGGTTAAGTGCAGCTGTCAATATGCCAGCAAATCTGGAAAACTCAGCAGTGGCCACAGGACTGGAAAAGGTCAGTTTTCATCCCAATCCCAAAGAAAGGCAATGCCAAAGAATGCTTAAACTACCACACAATTGCACTCATCTCACATGCTAGTAAAGTAATGCTCAAAATTCTCCAAGCCAGGCTTCAGCAATACGTGAACCAGGAACTTCCTGATGTTCAAGCTGGCTTTAGAAAAGGCAGAGGAACCAGAGATCAAATTGCCAACATCCGCTGGATCATGGAAAAAGCAAGAGTTTCAGAAAAACATTTATTTCTGCTTTATTGACTATGCCAAAGCCTTTGACTGTGTGGATCACAATAAACTGTGGAAAATTCTGAAAGAAATGGGAATATCAGACCACCTGACCTGCCTCTTGAGAAATCTGTATGCAGATCAGGAAGCAATAGTTAGAACTGGACATGGAACAACAGACTGGTTCGAAATAGGAAAAGGAGTACATCAAGGCTGTATATTGTCACCCTGCTTATTTAACGTATATGCAGAGCACATCATGAGACATGCTGGACTGGAAGAGACACGCTGGACTGGAAGAAACACAAGCTGGAATCAAGATTGCTGGGAGAAATATCAATAACCTCAGAGATGCAGATGACACCACCCTTATGGCAGAAAGTAAAGAGGAACTAAAAAGCCTCTTGATGAAAGTGAAAGTAGAGAGTGAAAAGTTGGCTTAAAGCTCAACATTCAGAAAATAAAGATCATGGCATCCAGTCCCATCACTTCATGGGAAATAGAAGGGGAAACAGTGGAAACAATGTCAGACTTTATTTTGGGGGCTCCAAAATCACTGCAGATGGTGACTGCAGCCATGAAATTAAAAGACGCTTACTCCTTGGAAGCAAAATTATGACCAACCTAGATAGCATATTCAAAAGCAGAGATGTTACTTTACCGACTAAGGTCCATCTAGTCAAGGCTATGGTTTTTCCAGTAGTCATGTATGGATGTGAGAGTTGGACTGTGAAGAAGGCTGAGCGCCGAAGAATTGATACGTTTTAACTGTGGTGTTGGAGAAGACTCTTGAGAGTCCCTTGGACTGCAAGGAGATCCAACCAGTCCATTCTGAAGATCAGTCCTGAGTGTTCTTTGGAAGGAATGATGCTAAAGCTGGAACTCCCATACTTTGGCCACCTCATGTGAAGAGTTGACTCATTGGAAAAGACTTTGATGCTGGGAGGGATTGGGGGCAGGAGGAGAAGGGGACGACAGAGGATGAGATGGCTGGATGGCATCACCGACTCGATGGACGTGAGTCTGAGTGAACTCTGGGAGTTGGTGATGGACAGGGAGGCCTGGCGTGCTGCGATTCATGGGGTCACAGAAAGTCGGACACGACTGAGCAACTGAACTGAACTGAACTAAAAGTAAAATAAAGTAAAATTAAAAAAAAAAGATAGAGAGAATTTTATACTCTGCCTTAAATATAAGGGCTTCCCTGGTGGTGCAGAGGTTAAAGTGTCTGCGTGCATGTGGGAGACCTGGGTTCGATCCCTGGGTCGGGAAGATCCCCTGGAGAAGGAAATGGCAACCCATTCCACTATTCTTGCCTGGAGAACCCCATGGACGGAGGTATAAATGTACGATCTCATTTTCAGTACTCAAAATAATGGTATTTTAAGATATATAGACATAAGAATCTGAATATATTACAGAACATTAATAAAAATTATTAAATTCATTTTAAGTAAAAAAAAAAAAAATTTAGGGCTTCCCTGGTAGCTAAAGAATCCACCTGCCAATTCAGGAGATACAGGTTTGATTTCTGGTCCAGTAAGATCCCAAATGCTACAGAGCCCCGAAGCTCGGGCACCACGACTATCAAGCCTGTGCTCCAGATCCCGGGTCTGCAGCCGCTGCCCATGAACTGCAAATACTGAAGGCCGAACACCCTAGCGCCTGTGCTCCCGACAAGAGGCCACCACAATGAAGAGCCCCTCCCCGCTCCCTGAAGCCAGAGAAAAGCCCAGACAGCAACAAGCCCCCAGCATGCCCAAAAATAAACAAACACAATTTAAAAAAATACTTTAAAAATCATGCATTTCCCCGAGCCCCTAAAAATATCAAATGCCCCAGGTGCCCAGCAGGGAAGTCGGCTCCACCCTGGGAGGTTCTGATGCAGTAGGTCTGGAGTGTGGCCAGACCAGGCTTGTCAAGGCTCCCCCGGCCCAAGCTGAGTGCAATGGGCAGGCCTGGTCCTGCAGGGGAGGGTTCAGTAAGAGTCTTTCTCTCAAGTGGAGTCACCTGTCTACCATGGGGAGTGATTGACGAGGTCGAGGAGCCCAGGTGTGTCCACGCCCGTGCCGTACTGCAAGTAGCTTACGTGTAGGAAGAAACCACTGTTCTAACCCTCTCAGTCCCTGAGATCAGCAAAGTGACAGCCATTCCCCTGCTGGGTTGGTTGGCCTGAAGTCCTTGGAGGCCTCTCAAGCTCAAGGACTGAAGGGAAACCCGGAGGGAATGCAGCTGCAGCTCTGAGCAGCTCTGTCACGTCCCTCTCCCCTGCACGTGTGTGCACGTGCACGCACACACACACACACACACACACANCCACCACCCCTCCATCAGGCTTATGATAAGGGTTTCTATTTTCCCCCCACTTTAATTTTAGACATGAACAAGAAATGCAGATTATGGCTTAGAAAATAAAGAGCTGTTAGGGTTCTTACCTTCCCAGCTCTCTCTGCTGGGACAGCTCCCACCCCTCCCACGCCCAGAACCAAGCGAAAGAAACATCCCCACTGAAAGCAAAAAAGTAGTGAGAGTGTTTTCACTCAATCACGTCCAACTCTTTGCAACCCTATGGCCTGTAGCCCGCCAGGCTCCTCTGTCCATGGCATTCTACAGGCAAGAATACTGGAGTGGGTAACCATTCCCTTCTCTGGGAGATCTTAATCTAGCGATCAAACCCCAGTCTCCTGAAGGGCAGGTGGATTCTTAAACATCTGAGCCACCAGAGAAACCCTAAGAACTGATTATCAAATGTTTCTCACCTTCCCTTTTCTCCACCAAGCTCTTATTTGAGGATACTCAGGTTTGAGGGGACCGTGGGCAGGCGCCTGGGAGAACCCTGTGGCCCTCTGGGCCAATGGGACATTTTCTACTGACTACACTTGGCCAGAATCCACCCACTTACTCGAAGCCAGCCTTGCCCTTCCTGGTATCAACGGGAAATCCGGAGACAGGAGCTAGAGAAGAGAGTTAGGTTTCATTCTTCCAAAGAAAATGGAAGGCATCCAGTGATTCTACCCAGGGGGGAGACAGAGCAAATGAAATCACACAAAGACACAGAACAGAAACGACCTTTCCTAACACAGCTTTCAGACTCCTCTGGCATTGAAACATAAAGGCTGCCCCCTCAGAAGAAAACATCAGAATGACTGGATAATTTGAGAGGATGAGGTGCCCTTCCCCCACAAAATCACTACCATCGGCTATTTTCCTCCACTTTTCCCTCCTGGTTTGTAACAGGTTGGAAATGTTAGGTTTTCTTATTTGATGTCTCTCTCTCCCCCTCTACCATCAATTCCATGAGGCAGAGGACAGCGCTCCCACCCCACCCTTTACTGTTCCCCATGCTGGGCACATGGGTAAACAAAGGACCAACAGGTGAACCTCTTAGAGAGGCCACACAGAGGAACCGAGATGCACCGTCCACCCCTCCATTTTCAGGCTCAATGGGAGTGAAGCAGGCAGTAGATGGGTCCCCCCAGGGTAAAGCGGTGGGAGATTCACCCCCTCCGAAACTCCAAGATGAGACTAGCTAGACAATGACAGGAGAAGGCTAGGCCCTGTCCAGATCACATAAGTCCCTTTCCTGAAGTCAGGAGACCCTCCCAACCACACATACACAGAAAGGCTCCTTGGAGACCAAAGGGGAGTTATGTCAAGGGACGTTCCACCCAGAGGCCTTTTTGGTAGGATCCATCTTGGCTAAAAGATGCATGCGCACACATAGGAGGATCCTGAGATATAGAAAATATGGAGAGTGAGCCAGGCAAATCAAAATGAATAACCAAAGGAAATCTGGAAGAAATACCCCATAAAAGTGATTTAAGCTGCCACAAGGGCACAACTCTCTCCCCAAGTCCGCTCATGTTCTATCTACATGTACTGCACTTGTCTTTCCCCTCTTAATAAACACTTTACTTTGCTCACTACTTCCCGTCTTTTCTGCAGGAGCCAAAGGGCCAGGGCCCTTGTCACTGACCACCAGCCAGGTGCTTTCACCACAGCAACCTGGCCTCAATCTCTGTCTGGGAAGCCAAGTCCCGCTGCAAGGCACCCGAGATCAGGAGTGCCAGAGGACAGAGTGGGGTTCAGGTCAGCTGAGGATCTGGGGCAGGCCAGCCCAGGGTGAGGTCTTCTTGCTCCAAGTCCAGCTCTGTCTCTACCAGGCTGCTCCAAACAGTTCACGCTGCAGGCCAGAGCAGTTCCAAATGGTAGTCTAAGCCAGAAGCAGCTTTACTAAGCCGTTGGGGGAATTCCTCAGTGGGCCAATGGCTATGACTTTGTGCTCCCAATGCAGGAGACCTGGGTTCGATCCCTGGTCAGGGAACTAGATCCCATATGCTGCAACTAAGAGTTCACACGCCACAGGCAAAGATCCTGAGTGCTACAACTAAGACTGAGGCAGCCAAATAAATAAATATTAAAAAAAAAAATTAAAAAAGAAGAAGCTATCAGGCAGTTGCTCAAGAAGTTAAACTGAACTACCATGTGACCTAGCAATTCCAACCCAAAGAGAACTGAAAACACACACCACGTAGAAAACTGCCGATAAATGTTCACAGCAGGCTTATTCACAATCACCAAAATGTGGAAATAACTCACATGGGCCACCCATGAATAGAGAGACAGACAAACGCATCATACCCCTACAATGGAGTATTATTCAGCCACCGAAAGGAATGAAGCCCTGAGTACATGCTACAGTGTGGGTGAACTTTGAAAATGTGATGCTTTGTTAAAGAAACCAGATGCGAATGGTCATGCAGTATGATTATGTCTGTATGAAGTATCCAGAAGAGGAGATTCCAAAGAAACAGAAGCAAATGGGTGGTGGCCAAGTGCTGAGGCAGGAGTGACAAGACAGTGCTTAATGGGTACGGAGTTTTATGTTGGGCTGAGAGAAATGCTTTGGAACTCGATACAAAGGTGGTGGGTTGCCCAACACTGTGCACGCAGCAGGCGTCACTGAATTATACACTTTAATGTTACACGACTGAAGTTTTGATTAACATATACACACTACTATACACAAAACAGATCATCAACAGATCCACTGTATACTCAATACTCTGTAAGAGCCTATATGGGAAAAGGCTCTAATTCTTTTTCAGATCAGATATATGCATATGTATAACTGAATCACTTTGCTGTATGCCGGAAGCTAACACAACGACTGTTGTATACAACTATATTGTGTTTTACACAATTATTGTAACACAACTAACTGTAAAGCAACTATTCTCCAATGTAAATTTTTTTTTTAATGTTCCATGAATTTTAGCTTAAAGGAAACAATAAAGAAACCACTGGAAAATGGTACTGAAGAACCTGTTTGCAGGGCAGGAACAGAGACACAGACATAGAGAGGAGACTTGCGAACAAAGCGGGGTCAAGGAGCAGGTGAGACGAACTGAGACAGCAACACGGACATATGTGCACCGCCACGTGTGAAATAGACAGCTATCAGGAAGCAACTGTACAGCTCAGGGGTCTCAGCTCGGTGCTCTGTGACGTCCTAGAGGGGTGAGATGTGCGGTTGGGAGAGAGGTTCAAGAGGGAGGGGACACATGTATACTTACAGCTGATCCAAGTTACTGCCAACAGCAACCAACACAACACTGTAAAACAATTATCCTCCCATTAAACATAAATTTTAAACAACAGCAACAAAAAGCCACGTGAGTGTTGGCAGGCAGGGCAGTGCTGGGTCGATGCTCACGATTTCCAGGCAGGGCTATCTGGCATCCAAGCTGTACAATACCTCGGATACAGCAGAAGTATCATGTATATGTACGGCTGAGCCCCTTTGCTGTTCACCTGAAACTATCATAACATTGTTAATTGGCTCTACCACCAATACAATATTTTTTAAAAAATGATACATGAAAACCACAGATGTGCTAGACGAGAGGTTCCCAGATGTTGCCCTTGGCACTCCCTTTGCACTGTGACCCCCTCCCTGTAACAGAGCATCTTCCCAGGACAGACCACTCGGTGTCCTCTGCCTGTCTCTTGTCTGTAGAGAAACTTTAGCCAAGGATTAAATTTAATCAGAGAAGTGAGAAAATGCAGACACAAAGAAAGAGTCGAGCAAGACAAAATAGCAATCGTGAAGCCATTAAACAAGCCAAGGGCCTTTAGTTTCTCGAGGGCTATCGGTAATATTCTGAGCCATACCCTTTGAGCTTTTTTGCAGACCCTAAAACCCGCACTGGGTGAAAGAAGTTAACTGCAGGATGACCAGACATCAGCAATGACATAAGCTGCTCCAAATTTCAAGATTCCAAAAACTGGCCTCAAGCAAACGCTAGCAAACTGACCCTGGAATTTTGTACCTAAAGCAATCAAGATGATGTTCATCAGGCCACGCACCACCAGTTTCAAGGTGGTTGTGGGAGTGGACTACCGTTCTGCATATAGCTCCGCCCCCTACCTGCGCCTCCCTGAAACTCCCCTTTCAAAGTTCTTGCCCCGATCAACAGTGGGGAGTTGGGTTCTTCTTGAGCAACAAGCAGCTAAACCGAAACCCAGGTTTAGGTTTATATAGTTGTTTATGTACACAGCTATATAAACACAGGTTTTACAATCCTGCATTCTCTGAAGACACCGATACAGCGCACTCGAGCTTCACTGAGTTTGCCCACTTGAGAGGCCAGGTACGAGGAGATCACTGAGACAGGGCAGTTAGAACAGTGTAAGTGTTGGGACCTCCCTGGGCAAATGATCCAGTGGTTAAGTTTCTGTGCTTCCATTGCTAGGAGCGAGGGTTCTGTCCCTGCCTGGGGGACTAGGACCTGCAGGCTGTGAGGCACGGCCGCAATCCAACCAAACGAACAACAACACCACAAAATGAAGGGGTATTAGCTGAATAATAAAGAAATGAGCTGCCAAGCTATGGAAAGACGTAGAGAACCTGAAATGCACATTCTTAAGTGAAAAAAGCCACTCTGAGAAGGCTGATTCCCATGTGTGTGTTTCCAGCTCTACGACAGTCTGGGAGAGGCAAAGCTAGAGAGCCAGTAAGCCCAGTGGCTAGGGGCTGGGGGAGGCGGGCAGGAACAGGAAACAGTTTTTAGGGAGTAAAATCACTCTGTAAAATACCCTGTATTATAAAAACACTCTGTAAAATACTGAGATGGTGGATACATGTCATCCACATTTGTCCAAACGCACAGAACGTACAACAGCAAGAGTGAACCCTGATGCCCGTGACGGACGCCGGATGACGATCACGTATCAGTGTAGGTTCATCAATGGTAACAAGCGTGGGGGAT
>SJYQ01000968.1:0-54934 GCA_006410935.1 Redunca redunca
CTACTAGATGACAGCCAGGACACGGTGGCCAGAATTCCATCCCAGGCAGTCTGACTGTGCTATACAGTCTGTATATCGGAAAAAATTAAAGTAGTGTTATCTGCTTCTAGCTTTTCCAGGTCATTTGTAGCAGACAAAGTAGAAGGGAACAGACAAGAAAGAATGGACAAGATTCAGATTTGCTAGCCTGGGACCAGACACATCAGAAATTCCGAGCTCCCGAACTAGAAGTTTCTAAATAACTGATGAAGAGTAGACTAGTAGAATCAACGTGTTTTGGGAAGGTGCACTTGGGTGGTTTACAGTTAAACTGAGTTAAGTGAGTTTTCATGGCAGTGTGACATACTAGTTTAGAATGGAACTCTCAAATGTTCCCTTGGTTAAGATTGGAAGCTTAACCACCGGTGTGTACATGTTTTATTCTGGTTGTATGCCACGATCAAAGGTGAAAAGTATTCACCCTTCTGTGCATGTTTCTTCGTCTTTAAAAGAGGCTTAATAAAAATACAAACTTAATAATGTGCTTCCCTGGTAGCTCAGTATGTAAAGGATCTGCCTGCACTGAAGGAGACCTGGGTTTGATCCCTGGGTCCGGAACATCCCCTGGAGAAGGAAATGGCAAGCCTCTCCCGTATTCTTGCCCGGAAAATCCTATGGATGGAGGAGCTGGGCAGGCTACAGCCCATGGGGTTGAAAGAGTTGGACACGACTTGGTGACTAAACCCCCACCACCAAACTTAATACCATTCTTTGAGTTTGAGGAGTTAATATGGCAGTATTTTGAACAATACCTGGCCAAGTGATAAGCACTTACTATTTTTTAGCTAAGCACTTAACAAGTATAAACTATTATTATTTACTTAGCACAGTGCTGAACTCTGGAGAGTGTTTGCCATCAAGGTTAATAGGAGAGACCATCCTGCAGATAATCAGTTATCACAGTAAAGTTATCCACTTTAGTAAACTTAACATTGATACTTTTGCTTTTGTCATATCTGTTGGAATTCTCATTATGTCAGTTGATCCAAAAGTGACCCTCTCTCTACAGGATCCAGATAATGAGTTTATATCTGATCTGCAGAAGCCAGATCAGATAGCTACTGCAGTTTCACTTTTCTGTAGTTTGGAAAATCTAGAACATCCCCAGGGATGTCCTCCATGCTTGTATGATTTATATCCCATTTTTTTTGAAGTTTAAGGAAATATGACATCTTTGTTGTGTTTCCCTATTGTGTTTTGTTTTTTCTGTTGATTTGGTGTAGGGCTTCCCTTGTGGCTCAGCTGGTAAAGAATCCACCTGCAATGCAGGAGACCTGGGTTTGATCCCTGGGTTGGGAATATCCCCTGGAGAAGGGAAAGGCAGCCCACTCCAGTGGCAGAATTCCGTGGACTATATATATAGTCCATGGCGTTGCAAAGAGTCGGACAGGACTGAGCAACTTTGACCTCACTTTGTGGCGTGTTACATTGATTTCTGAATGTTAAACCAACTTTGCATTCCTTGGCTAAATCCCGCTTGGTTATGGTGTATAATCCCCTTTTTATGTTTTCAGATACAGATTGCTAGTATTTTGTTGATGAATTCTGCCTCTGTATTTAAAGGAGATATATATTGATCTACAGTTTTCCTCCTAGTAGTCTTTGATTTTGGTAGCAGGATTATAACTGACCTCATAAAATGAGTTGAGAAGGACTCCTCCTCTTTATTTTTTGGAAGATTTTATGAAGAATTTGTCTTAATGTTTCTATAAATGTTTGGTAGAATTCACCAGTGAAGCCATTTGGGCCTGGGGTTTTCTTTTAGTTTGTCTTACTAATTTTAGAAAGCTAGCAGATCCTGGTGAGCCACCCTGGTGAGAGTAGCTAAAGGAATGAAGTAAGTTTTGACAAGAGTTAATCAATTACTGATTAAAATTAGGTTTAGAAGAAGTCTTAGAACCTAAGGAGTTCAGTCTGCATCCCGTATAGGTATTTCTTCTAAATACTTCTCGACAGGTGATTATCTAGTTTACACTCGTGTTTCTGAGGTTAATATTTATGTTTACTTTAAATGAAATTATAGTGAGTCTGTTTATCTCAGATTGTGGAGAATTTGAGAAAAGTACCAAGGCAACAAAATTGGAATCTCAGAACATCTCAGCAGAATATAACAGTAAATGGAATTTAACAAGATGACTTTGTTTAAAGAAAGAATGTGTTTAAGGTCCTGAACAAAAATGTAATGTCCTCCCCCACCCCCCAAAAAAAGCACCAAAAGCCCCCGCACAATTAGGCGGGGAGGTAGAGAAGTTTGCCTAAGAGTGTACCTTAGAAAGTCTTAGAATTTTAGCTGAGCATAAATTTTGTCTCAGTAATTCAATAGCCTCTTTTTAAAAAAGTAGCTGATGGTCTTAGAGGGCATTAATAATTGGTGCTAATTTTGAAGAGCTAAAATCATGTCACATGAGGAACTCTTGAATATTTTTTCATTTCTGCAGACGATGAACTGATGAGCATGATGATAACAGCCTTCAAACATTTGAAGGCTTGATCTCTGAAAGAGATCAGACTTGGTTGGGTTTGTTTTGGTTATAGTTTTTTGGTTTTGGCCCCAAGGGTTGAAATGAGCCTTTGATTATATCTCTGTTTCATCAGGACACTGCTGTGGGCCCTGTGGGTTACGAAAACATGATAGATATGAATGCAAAGGAATTTATAGGGAAGATAGTTCTTGGAAGAAATTTACTTTTAGATTGACCTTTCAGGATAGTTTCTATTTTCCACTCTTAAGTTATTTAACTTGTTTCTTAATATAAAAAGCACTTCATGCTTGGTATAAAAAATTTGCAAAAACCCAGAAGGTTAAAGAAGCAAGAAGAAAATCACTGTCCTGTTAATCAGAGGTAGTTTGCAGTAGGTTAAGCAGTAAGTTAGTGAAATATGTGGGGTATTCATAGGGAAGAGGATATTAGCTAGAGTTGGGGCAGAGGGAACACAGAAATTGAAGATTAGGCTTGTATATTTTGTTTTTTCAAATATTAATTTTTATAAAAAATTAGGGACTTTGTGTGTTAAAACTAGACATTAAAAAAATTTTTAAAGAATCCCTGGAATCTGGAGCAGATAGGTAATACAGGTATGTAGTTGATAAAATGGAATAGTTATTTGAGGTCTTCAATGAAAAACAGCATTCCCCTGCTGCTTGACTTCCCTACTCTTCTCCTCTCTTCTCATTCCCTAGAGGTTAACCACTCTGAGCTCTTAGCTTTTTCTCTTGTTATTTAAAAATCATACTTTCAAATAACTACTGCTGTTTTAATGTTTGAGTTTTAGATACTATCTATGTTTCCTCCTGAAATATAAAGATGAGGCTCTCATTCTGCCTTCTAACTCCCATCATCCTACCAGTGTAGTTTTATCACAGTCTTTGTGTTGAAATCTCTATTCAGTATTTTCACTATTATTGCTTTGTAAATATTATGGTATATTATTATATTTCATTTCAGTTCAGTTGCTCAGTCGTGTCTGACTTTACGACCCCATGTACTGTAGCATGCCAGGCTTCCCTCTTGATCACCAATTTCTGGAGCTCATTGAATCATTGATGCCATCCAGCCATCTCATCCTCTTTCATCCTCTTCTGCTCCTGCCTTTAATCTTTCCCAGTATCAGGGTCTTTTCTAATGAGTCAGCTCTTCACGTCAGGTGGCCAAAGTATTGGAGCTTCAGCTTCAACATAGTCCTTCCAATGAGTATTCAGAACTGATTTCTTTAGGATTGACTGGTTTGATCTTGCAGTCCATGGGACTCTCAAGAGTCTTCTCCAACACAACAGTTCGAAAGCATCAATTCTTCAACTATCAGCTTTCTTTATGGTCCATCTCTCACATCCATTTATAACTACTGGAAAAATCATAGCTTTGACTATACGGACCTAAGTAATGTCTATGCTTTTTAATATGCTGTCCAGGTTTTCATAGCTTTTCTTATATTATTATATTTTCTTATATTTACTTTCTTGCATAATCTCTTTTTCTGAATTTAATAACCTTTTTAGTTGCTTTGTTGTTGTTCAGTCACTAAGTTGTGTCCGACTTTTTGCAGTCCCATGGACTGCAGCATGCCAGTCTTCCCTGTCCTTTTCTGCTGGAGTTTGCTCAAAAAATCTATCTGCCAGTGCAGGAGACTCCAGAGATGCAGGTCTATCCCTGGGTCAGAAAGATCCCTTGGAATAGGAAATGGCAACCCACTCCAGAATTCTTGCCTGGAGAAGCCCATGGTCAGAGGAACCTGGCTGGCTACAGTCCATAAGGTTGCAGAATCTGAGCATGCATGCACATACATGTCCATTGAGTTGGTGATGCCATCCAACCATTTCACCCTTTGTTGCCCCCGCCCCCTTCTCCTGGCCTCAGTCTTTCCCAGCATCAGGGTCTCTTTCAGTGAGTGGGCTCTTCACATCAGGTGACCAAAGTATTGGAGCTTCAGTACCAGTCCTTCCAGTGAATGTTGAGGGTTGATTTCCTTTAGGACTGACTGGTTTGATCTCTTTGCTGTCCAGGGGACTCTCAAGAGTCTTCTCTGGCACCATAATTCGAAAACATCAATTCCTTGGCAGTTAACTTTCATCAAATCTAATTATGTTTTTTCACATCCTTCCAGTGTCTCCAGTTTTCTACATACAGTTAAATCTCTGTGGTTTCCTTATTTTTTTTTAACTTTAATGTAGAAACATCTCTCAGACTCTCAGATGCTTTGCGCTGATCTAGACTTTGCTTTTTAGACTTGCTCATTTTAGAGTGCCAGTTACCTTGCATGCTAAGTCACTTCAGCTGTGGCCGAATCTTTGCAACCCTGTGTACTGGGGTCTGCCAGGTCCCTCTGTCCATGGGATTACACAGGCAAGAATACTGGAGTGGGTTGCCATTTCCTCCTCCAGGGGATCTTCCCAACCCACAGATCAAACCCACATCTCTTGTCTCCTGCATTGGCAGGTGGGTTCTTTACCACTGGTGCCAGTTACCTTACTGTTGGGCTTTCTAGATCAGCATTGTCAAGTAGAAGTTACTGCCTTGATAGAAATGGTCCTTTGCCATACTGTCCAGTGCAATATTCACTAGCCACATGTAGCTGTTTAGTACTTGAAATGTGGCTAGTGTGACTGAGGAATTTTAACTTTATTCAGTTCTAATTTTAATATTTACTTGTGTAGCTAGTGGATACTGTATTGGGGAGCACAGTTGAGGATGGTTTCATACTTACGGGGATAGTTTCATACTAAGTGGAAATGGTGCTTAGCCCTTATCTGATTAGATTTTAAACAGGAATATTTGGGACAACTAGTTCTAAAAATTTCTAGTTTAAAAGGCCTGTGACTTAGTTTTGACACATTGATGTTTTGATCAGAGATTCTGTCAATTATGTGGTCATGTTTTTGTCTCTTTATAACTGAATTTCAGATTTAAAGGAAGAATGTTTTAGATAACTGATGATTGTTGTAAACATTTTAATATATGGTATTTTAAGAGTTGTAAAATCCTATGTTGCCTTATAACATTTTTATTTTATGAACTGCTTAATTAGTACCAACATATTTATACAATGCTACACTTACTATATATGTGTAATTAAATATAGAACATTGTTTTATATTTGCTTTTATAGGTAGCTACATCAAGCTGGGTGGCAGGCAGATCCATAGGATATCATGAAGTTTCCAGGGCCTTTGGAAAACCAGAGATTGTCTTTCCTATTGGAAAAGGCAATCACTAGGGAAGCCCAGATGTGGAAAGTGAATGTGCCGAAAATACCTACAAATCAGGTAAAGATTTCTCTGTTCACTCTAGATAGGTGGCTTTTATTACCACTATCATATGTAACAGTATCTTGACACTGCATTGGAGAAATATGTATATAATATATAAAGATATTCTTTATATGAGAAAAGATGAACCATTTGCTTTTTTGTTTTATCTGGTTTACACCTTTAGGAACATAGGTATGTCCCTTCCCTTTCCTTGTAGCACAATACTTAGAGTAGGAGGCCTTCTTTATTTCTAGATACATAGCTCACCTTAGAGGCTGAACATAATCACATCCTTATCTTTAGTGATCAAAAGCTTGTTCCTTCATAAATATTAGTAAAGAATTACATGACCTACTAAGGTCGTGTCAATGTTGAAAACTTCTAGGGAGATAATCACCAGCTTACCTCTTAATTACTGTTGCATTGGGGATACAGCTGTGAGAAAAATAGAAACTTCTGCTTTTATGTTCTGACATTCTGATAAGCCTCAAAGCTTTATTATATCTGCTTTTAGAACCATTTTTTTCTCCTATTATCTCAAGTCAGCATGCAACCAGCATGCGTGATAAACTTTTATAACATGGTCTTCGAAGGTGATTTCTATCAAGATTATAGTATATTGCTATATTATCACTTATTCTGACCTATTTTTATAGATATTTTAACATATTATTAAGGTGTAATGCCAGAGAACAGAACAGGATCAGAACTTCTAACACGGATCTGTTTAAGGTTTTGTCTTTGTAATGCCAAGTAGAAGCTCTGCTCAGTGTTAGTCATTCAGTCGTGTCTGACTCTTTGTGACTCCATGGACTGTAGCCCGCTGGGCCCCTCAATCCACAGAATTCTCTAGGCAAGAATACCAGAGTGGGTTGCGATTCCCTTCTCCAGGGAATATTCCCAATCCATAAATTGAACCTGGGTCTCCAGCCTTGCAGGCAGATTCTTCACCATCTGAGCTACCAGGGAATCCTAGAAGCCCTACTTAGTTCTTGTAAAATGTGTGTGGGCTTGGTCTGATGGTGATAGGAAATAAGATAGAAATGGGAGTGAAGAGCTATAGGGGCTTGAGCTGCTTGACAAAAGAACCTCAGGGACACTTATCTGTTCTAATTCTTTTATTTTCTTCTGGAACTCTCAGGGACTGGTTTTTCTACTTCCCTTTTCACAATTTCTTCTAACAGTGATTTCCCTCCTTTTGCACTCTTTCCATAAGAGAAATAGTCTTGTCTAAAGACTTGTCTCTAAACCAACTTTTGTATTTTGGGGCCTTTTTTTTTTGGTGCTGGTTAAAGCGGAAAAATAAAATATTTTTAAGCTTTTTCTTCTCTAGTTTTCTTCTCGCCACCTCTACTTGGACCTAAACACTACTACAAGGTCATTTTCTTACAGTTTTCGTCTCCTGTTTTGCAGTTTAGGACAGAGTGGTCATGCAAGAATATTATACATCTATCACTTTCCTTCAGTTTGCTTGTACAATACTCTGTTCTTCACATATGATAGCACACACTATTATAATTTCCTGATGATTTGACTTTAGTTTCAGTTCAGTCGCTCAGTTGTGTCTGACTCTTTGTGACCCCATGAATTGCAGCACGCCAGGCCTCCCTGTCCATCACCAACTCCCGGAGTTCACTCAAACTCATGCCTATCGAGTCGGTGATGCCATCCAGCCATCTCATCCTCCGTCGTCCCCTTCTCCTCCTGCCCCCAATCCCTCCCAGCATCAGGGTTTTTTCCAATGAGTCAACTCTTCACATGAGGTAGCCAAAGTATTGGAGTTTCACCTTTAAGCATCAGTCATTCCAAAGAACACCCAGGACTGATCTCCTTTAGAATGGACTGGTTGTATCTTCTTGCAGTCCAAGGGACTCTTAAGAGTCTTCTCCAACACCACAGTTCAAAAGCATCAATTCTTGGGGGTTCAGCTTTCTTCACAGTCCATCTCTCACATCCATACATGACCACTGGAAAAACCATAGCCTTGACTAGATGGACCTTTGTTGGCAAAGTAATGTCTCTGCTTTTGAATATGCTAACTAGGTTGGTCATAACTTTCCTTCCAAGGAGTAAACATATTTTCATTTCATGACTGCAGTCACCATCCGCAGAGATTTTGGAGCCCCCAAAAATAAACTCTGACACTGTTTCCACTGTTTCCCCATCTGTTTCCCATGAAGTGATGGGACCGGATGCCATGATCTTCGTTTTCTGAATGTTGAGCTTTAAGCCAGCTTTTTCACTCTCCTCTTTCACTTTCATCAAGAGGCTTTTTAGTTCCTCTTCACTTTCTGCCATAAGGGTGGTGTCATCTGCATATCTGAGGTGATTGATATTTCTCCCAGCAATCTTGATTCCAGCTTGTGCTTCTTCCAGCCAGCGTTTCTCATGATGTACTCTGCATATAAGTTAAATAAGCAAGGTGACAATATACAGCCTTGACGTACTCCTTTTCCTATTTGGAACCAGTCTGTTGTTCCATGTCCAGTTCTAACTGTTGCTTCCTGACCTGCATATAGGTTTCTCAAGAGGCAGGTCAGGTGGTCTGGTATTCCCATCTCTTTCAGAATTTTCCATAGTTTATTGTAATCCACAATAACAGTCAAAGGCCCTGGGGATGGTTGTTGAATTACGACGCCAGGATTCTTGACCCCCGGAGGAGAAGAATTCAGTCCGGGACCAGAGACGAGGCTTGATCGCTCAGAGCTATTAAAGTTTTGTAGATCCCGTGACAAACTTCGTCCAGATAAGTGAGGACTGTCACGAAATCCCTGGGGCAGACAGAACTCTCCAGGTTAACCTAGAAGCTGGCTGCGTGGGGTGTTCAAAGGCAAATAGAAATTGACTTTCCTCTTCTAAAGGCACTGAATAGAAGGCATCTTTTAAATCAATTACTGAGAAATATCTGGCTCATCCAGACAGTCCCATTACGGAAGCGGATCAGGAAGAAAGTGGGCCAGGGGCTTCAGTAGGCACAGAGTAAGTTGTCCCAGTATCTAAAACGAAATTGACGGATTGGCCCCCCACAATTATTAATACCCGGGGTTTCTCAGGTATAATTAGGACGGGAGCTTGTGTGGGGACCCCGGGGCACCTTCAGTCCTGACTGTCTTGAGAATCCGACCCCAGAGACCTACGCCTCTGAGGGCAGTCTCTCTTCCAGAGTGGTCCTTTGCAGACCAGACATGGAGCCAGGGGCAGCTTAGATGCCTGAGGGCAATCCCGCTTGAGGTGCCCCTCCTTTCCACAGTAATAGCAAGCCCATCCCTTTTTACCTGGGTCCCTCTGGGGATTTTTCTTCGGCTGTTTAAGAAAGTTTTTCATAGCCATTGCAAAGGCTTCCACCTTTTCCTTTGTCTTTTTTTGCCTTTCTTTGTTTCCCTCATATTCCCTACCGTAATAGACTGTCTGAGCCAGTTGTAACAGAGTATCTGGTCCATACGCCCATTTTTGTAGCTTCTGGCGGATATCTGGAGCCAACTGAGTGGTAAATCTATCTTTTTAAGATCACTTTTCCCTTGTTCCTCACAGAACCGGTCTAATTGTAAAACAGTATTATACTTAAGAGACCCTCCAACTGGCCACTGTTCACCGTCCTCCAGTGGATACCGTGGCCATGCAGTATCGCATAGGAAGACCAGGTGTGTCTTCTTTAAGCCCTGGGGATCGAATCTATCCCACTTTTTTAGGACACAGTTCAAAGGAGTGAGGCTGGAATTGTTAGTTCCCATCTGTAAGAGAGAAAAAAAGCGACCAGCGCCATTTTTCTACCGGAAGCATCCCTCCCTGCTCTAGATGGGGGTGTAGACAGACTTTACACGACAAGTTTTCCCTTCCTGGTCGAATTTCGTCTGTCCCTTACCGACGCAGGCGCTATCCTCAACTCTCTCGGTTCTACCACCGAGATGGGGTGGGGATGTACCAGGGGTAGACCTGATAGCATCGCTACCTGACTTCTAGCTCTTCACCTTTAACCTTGCTTGCCTCTGATGCCACCCGGGGTGCAATCAAAGTAACCTTCTGAATGCCTCCCAAGCTAAGACTGCTGGGGGAAACATTCGTCACCTGAGTGCCTGTGCACGACCCCGAGTATATTCCTGACCATAATAAGACCGATACAAACATAAAGCTGGGATGTTCTTTTCAAGCATCATCACACCAGTATAAGAGCCGCCTCTGGTCCACTAAGAGCCAGTGTTACCGAAGGAAAAAAAACCACTGCTGTCCCAATCTGAGTAACCTTTAACCTCAGAGATGTTCTTGGGACTAGAGCTCCATCTATCTTCCGAACTTTCGATTCCTAGCGAGGCTAGGCACTTTCTTGACTACCAATCCAAGTTTGGGACCTAAGCCACAGTACACAATAACAGTATATAGATCACAAGTCCCTTGAAAGTCTAAGATCCGATAGATTAGGTTAGTACTTCTAATTCCCAAGGACTTATGAAATGGTCAAAGAGACCAAAAATTCTGACTGAGAAAGGAGAGTTCGGGCCACACGCTTTGCCCATTTCTGGCCGGTTCCCAAAGGAGACATTGGGTGCCTCTTGGCGTTGGCAGGTCAGTATAAACCCCCGACAGGTTTCTGCCATAAGCCATATGAGATCACCGTGGAACCGCAGAGCAAGGCTCCTTACTTGCTTCACGCAGGGCATGTCATTCATTCACACAAGCACACCATAGAGTTAGTAAAGCAGAGCAGAAAATGTGTTCACTAAGAGAACAAAGAACTAGAGCTCCAAGCATCCTTACCTTGTCCTGAAGGATCCCGGACGAGCCCCCAGGATGAAAGGTGGTTGTTGAATTATGACACCAGGATTCTTGGCCCCCGGAGGAGAAGAATTCAATCCGGGGCCAGAGACGAGGCTTGATCACTCAGAGCTTTTGTGTAACAAAGTTTTATTAAAGTATAAAGGAGATAGAGAAAGCTTCTGACATAGGCATCAGAATGGGGCAGAAAGAGTACCCCCCGCTAGTCTTTAGCTGGATGTTATATAGTCACCAGCGATCTGTTAATGAAAGAAAGGAATGTCTCAAAACTTAGAATGGCACCAGGCCCCTCACCCATAAGATGTATTTTGGGATAATCTTGGCACCAAATGGTTTATTTTGGGCCATAAAAGAATTAACTTGAATCTTGAAGAAGGGCAGAGCACCATACAAATAGTTTCATTTACATAGATTAGAGGAACAATATCGGAGTATAACATACTGGTTTATCAAGTAGGTTCTGAGCCCAAAAGGTGGAACCGGCTGAAGACAGTTTGGGATAAATGCATAGTACATTAGCATAGCTTAAGATAAACATTTGCATAAGACAAGGCAATGGTTAACTTCAAGTGAAACCAGTTGTCATTATGGCAACACAGAATTCTAAGAGAAACCTTTTAAGTTTGTGTAGAGAAGGAAAAAATATCGCTAGTTTGTTTTCTCCTGCCATTTAAGAGAGATAAAAATGTCTAATACTTGCAGGCTATTTCCTCCATTTGGAGACTCTTGGCCTTTTTGCCTGTTACCTTCTCAAATAAAGCAGAAATAGATGTTTTTCTGGAACTCCTGCTTTTTCGATGATCCAGCGGATGTTGGCAATTTGATCTCTGGTTCCTCTGCCTTTTCTAAAACCAGCTTGAATATCTGGAAGTTCACGGTTCATGTGTTGTTGTATCCTGGCTTGGAGAATTTTGAGCATTACTTTGCTAGCATGTGAGATGAGTGCAATTGTGCGGTAGTTTGAGCATTCTTTCGCATTGCCTTTCTTTGTGATTGGAATGAAAACTGACTTTTTCCAGTCCTGTGGCCACTGCTGAGTTTTCCAAATTTGCTGGCATATTGAGTGCAGCACTTTCACAGCATCATCTTTAAGGATTTGAAAGAGCTCCACTGGAATTCCATCACCTCCACTAGCTTTGTTCATAGTGATACTTCCTAAGGCCCACTTGACTTCACATTCCAGGATGTCTGGCTCTAATATATTAACTTTGTCATTTTTGTACCATCTGTAGATTTGGTAAATAAATACATCTGTTTTGCCGCTAGGTTGTTTTTTTTCTTTTCCTTAAGTAAACAGTTTCTTAAAGTATGTAGAGATCATAGAGTGTACAACTCATAAATTTTCCCAAAATAACACTAACCACATTACCAGCACCTTCAGAAGCTCTTCTTATGTCTTATATTTACCATCATCTATCTTTTCCCCACAAAGAAACATCATCCTGTTATCAGAGATTAGTTTTTCTTTGTTTTGAATTATATTTATATATGGAATAATAAAATATGTCCTGGGCTTCTTTGCTCAGCATTATTATTTATTTTATTATTTTTGGTTTAAGATCTCATCATAGGGATTCATTTATCCATTTTGCTATTGATGGTCATTAGAGTCGTTTTTGTGTATGTCTATTGCTTCTCGGCCTTTTGGCTAAGATCAAGTGGTAGCTCAGACGGAAAGCGTCTGTCTACAGTGTGGGAGATGTGGGTTCAATCCCTGGGTCGGGAAGTTCCCTGGAGAAGGAAATGGCAACCCACTCCAGTACTCTTGCCTAGAAAATCCCATAGACGGAGGAACCTGGTGTCCATGGGGTCGCAAAGAGTTGGACACAACTGAGTGACTTCACTTTTTTTTTTCTTTTTTTTGGTGAACATACTTGTACATTGCTGTTGAGTATATTCTTAGAGGTGGAATTGCTAGAACCTAGAATATGTGTATTCTCAGATTTAGCAGATACCACCAATTATATTCCTTACCTGAGTTGTCACACCACTTTTACACCCCATTTTTTTTTCTTTCTACTGTTACAGCAGAGTGTGAAAGTCCCAGGCTGCTCTGCATCCTTGTGCACCTTGATATTGTCTGTCTTTTTCATTTTAGTTATTCTCGTGAGTGTGTTATAGTGTCACTTTGGGTTTTAATTTGCATTTCCTGGGTAGCTAATGAAATTCAGCTTTTCATGTGCTAATTGGCCATTGACTATCTTTTTTGGTGAAATGTGTGTCCACGTTTTTGGTTTTGCAGGCTTTGTGTATTATACATATCTTCAGCTCTGTATGTGTTGACTTTTGATAAATAGAAGATTTTAATCTTTAATGACCAAATATCAGAAATTTTTTACTTTTTGCTTAGTCCTTTTAAAGAAATGTTTGCCTCACCCAGAGTAATAATAGAAGTCAAAAATAATTTCTCCCCATTTGTAAAACCAGTACTATTGATTAGAAATACTGTTTGTGCCACTGCCCCGTAATGTATTTTTGTTATTAATGACTGACTGCTGTATATGAGTAAATACATCTGTGGGTCAGTTTCTTGCCTGTCTTCATTGATCTGTTCATGTCTCTTAAATACCACACTGCCTCAGTTATTGTAGTATAATAATGTCTTTGGTGGCATATACTTTGTTCTTTTTTTTTTTCTTAACAGTTGTCTTGGCTGTTTTAAGCCCTTTGCTCTTCTGTATGTATCAATACTTTTAATACACTTGCCAGTTTTCAAAACAACAAAAAAATTGTGGGGTTTTGGTTTTACTGAATCTATAGATTGATTTGAGGAAGAATGAACATGTTTCTAATGAGTCTTCTAATCCATGAACATAGAGTATTTCTCCATTTTTCTTTAAAGATGGTCTTCAGTTTCTTTTAATAATGTTTGATAATTTAGGTTTATTCCTGGGTATTTGAGACTTGTTGAGGCTATTACAAATGGTATCATTTTAAATTTTTTATGTGCTTGCTTCTATATGCTGGTAGATTTTTATATAGACCATACTAAATTAACTAACTTAGTTTGCAGAGTCTCTAGGATTTTCTGTGTATTATACTCTGTCATGTCAAATGTGAATAATCATGGTTTTATTTTGTTCTTTCCAGTCCTTACAACTTTCTTTTTTCCCTGTTTTTCAGAATTAGCTAGGGTTTCCAGAATACTGCTGAAGTCTCCATTTGAGGAGAAAGCTTTCAATATTTTACCATTAACTCTAATAGTTGCTATATATTTTTTAATCTTTATCAGATTAAGAAATTCCTTTCTCTGCCTTAGTTTGCTTGGAGTTTTTTATGAATAAGTGTTGAATTTTTATACATCATTGGATCTTATTAACATTTTGGCTAGGAGTCTTCCATCTAAGGTCAGGGGTAAGATTGGTTTGTAATGCCTTTGTTAGATTTTCATGATAAAGTTGTGCTGGCTTTGTAAAATGAGTTGGGAATTATTCCTGCTTTTTTTCCCCCAGTGCTCTCCATTTGTTTAAACTGATACTATTTCTTTCTTCAATGTTGGATGGTTTCGCTTCAGAGCCCCTGGAGCCTAGAGATTTACTTGTGGGTAAGGTAATTTACTAATTAATCTAATATCTTTGGTCAGTATGAGGCTAATCAGGTCTTCATTTAAATGTTGTCTCAGTTTTGGTGAATTGTGTTTTTTAAGGAATTCATTTCATCTAAAGTTTCAAATTATTTGTATAAAGTTACTCAAAGTATAACATTCCCTGTTTTATTTCTTAGTTGGCATGTTCTTCTTGATCAGTCTTTCTAGAAGTCTGTCAGTCTTTCAATTCTGTTGATTTTTCCCTATAGTACATTTTTTTTTTAAGTTTTGCACTTTTTCCATTATTTCTGTCTACCTTCTTTGTATAGTTTTCTGTCTTTATCTTGAGATATAGATGCTTTATCTCAAGAGAAATGTTTTCTTCTTTTTTAATTCATTTAGCACTATAAAGCATCGCTGATTACTCTTGCTGGGTTTGTTGTTTAGATTTCATATTAGGTTCTTAATTTGAGTTGTTACATGTCTCAGTTCTAAAATTTCCCTTTTGGATTTTTTTTATAGATTTCATTTCTTTAGTGAACGTTTTCATTTTCTCATCTGTCTTCCTTCCTCTCTTGGTTTATCAAGTCCTTTTCTGATAATGCAAAGACCAAGATCTTTTTGTTGTCCCCCTTTTTTTTTCCCTCCCTTGTTTTTGATTACTTGGTTCTTTGTCTTGTCATGCCTGGTTATTTTTGACTGGTTGCTGAACATCATGAGAAATTGTAGAGGCTCTAGATGTTTTTTTTTCTGCAAGAGGGCTCAATCTTCCCAGTGGTAGGCAAACTGAAGAAGAAGCTTGAATCCGCTGAAGGACTGTACTGATGGGAGGCTGGGTTGCTGTTGAGTATGGCTTTGTCTATTTCTGGTTGTCCCCAACTTTAGAGAGTAGCCCAGGGTCCCAGCTGAAAGCTTGCAGTGTTTACTAGTGCCCTCATTCCTGGAAGGGCGCTACACTCTTCCCGGACTTTCTGCTTAGCCACTTAGATCCTTGTCCTTCCCAACTTCAGAATTTCATTCAGAAAACCAATTAAGAGGAAAATCAGCTGAGTGTCACATTCAGATCTCTGACCCTCCCTCTTCCCGCTAGGTTCTTGGCTCTTCAAGTCACCAAATTTTAACTTTTGCCTTGTAAGACTCCCCATAATGCTGTTGGTTTCTTTGCTCATACTTTACACCTCTTGCCATACTCACAAGATGGGCAGATACCTGAAAGGGGAAGCTATGCAGAGTGTTGACTCATCTCTAATTGTTGCCTCCTCTCTGGAATGTCGGCTCCTCAAGGCCTGGCTGTCCTAGCAGTTCTGATGCCTTTCTATCACTGTTAGTGGCTTTTCTAGCTGTTTTCGGCTAGAGTGTAGGTTTGCTGCTCCCTACTCAGTCATAGCCAAAAGCAGTAAGGTGATTTTTTAAAAAGGTATTGAACAGTTGTGACAGGAGATGATGTAGGAGCACAGGAAAGTACTTAGCCCGATTTGAGTAATCAGGAAAAGTGGTAGGGAGTGATGGTTGAAAAAGCTCTTAAAGGATAAATCAAAAAGCAAGTAAAAGAGCGAGAAGTGTGTTTCAACCAGAGGGAGCAGTGATATAAAATAGCATTACAGGAGCAAGGAAGAAACCATAAATAGAAGTACTGCTCTTATGCATTTTAAGGCAGAAAGGGATGGAAGGTGAGTGAGGCTGGAGAGGTAGGTCAGAGAGGGATTTGCATGCCCTGCCTGGAGGATTATACTTCATCTTTTAGGTAAAGACAGAATTTGTGTTTTAATAATCAGAATAGCAGAAAGCTCTTGTGTTTTACCATGTTGAACCAAACCATTATAAATTCTCTTTGGGATTAGTTGTTCAACCACTATACTGAATTCTCTTAACCCTATTTGAGCAATCCATAAACGAGAAAACAGATCTCTTGATCAGGAAATATGAGTGAGTCTTCACAAACTTATCTTCTGTGGGGAGTTTTTGCTTTCTGTTAGTTTTGGCTAGTAATGATAATTCTAGCCATGCAAGAATGCTTTCTTGGCTCCATTCTCAGATTTTTTAATACAAAGTATGTTAAAGTCCAAAGAGTGTTATGTTTTCTTTCATAGTTACTTGCATTATAATTGGTTTGAAAGAACTACTTGTAAGTAACATTTTGTAAATTTGTTTCTTCTGGCATCACAAAGCACTAGGTATTTGTAGAGGAAGAAAAGGACAAAACTAACATTTAACTGCTGTTTGCATTCTATGTGTTTCACACAAGTTAAATCACTTAGTTGTAATATGTAAATCTCTAGCTGTGTTCCCCTGTGTTATACCTCTCCTTACAGGGCATTATGTCCTTCTTTTGTGAGACTTCTTACAGTTATGTTTGTGTTATAATGTCAAACACAGATAGTCACATCATGTAATGTAATCTGTTATTTAGGGATTTTTTCCCCCTGTATCCAACCTGAAGGTATTGAATTAATGCTGTTTTTGCTCCTTACTGTTCTTCTAGATCATTGTTCTTTCACTTCCTAAAAGCCTACCCACTTTCATCAGATTGTATCACCATCTGCCTCTCCTTGTATTAATTTATTTCATTGTCATTGAATTGTTCAGATGGCTTAATTAACATTGGTAATTTTTTTTGGCATTTTTAGATAAAAGCTCCCCTTTGTAGAAATTTAATTTCTCTTGAATGTTTAATTATCTCCATCTATAAGTTTTGTGGCTGCTTCAGTTGGTTCTCAGGGACCTTTAGGGGCTCCAGGTCCAGCTCTTAAAAGTAACACCTCACGGCTCTGTGTAAAATGGAATATTTTAAAACCAGTACCCAGGGACTAGCTGTAGGGCTGTGTCTACTTCCTCCTACCTCTAGAGAAGCCATAGATCTGGATAGTATTTTGCTGACTTTCTCAGACTCCTTCTGTGAGAGTGAGGATCCAACTGCTGGCTTTAATATCCTGGCTGTAATAACCTAACTCCAGGTTCCTCTGTCAAGTTGGAAAGTAGTCTCTTTAGGATGTTATTTTCCTGTTACCCCATATACCCCAAGCATTTCAAGCCCACAGCTTCAGTCCCATGAGCAACTTTATGTTTTCTTTTCGATTCGTTGAATTGTATCACTAGTTGTCAGAGTATCTGTTCTAGCAGTCTTTTCCATCCACCTTGATTTTTATTTGCAAATCTGAGGAGCTTAGCACTAGGTTATTGTGTTGACATTAGTCCTGTTGACATTAACTGACTCCAGGGTGACATCAGTCTTGTCCTTCAGAGTAAAGTTCACAGGTTTAAAATACTTAGTACTTGTCCTTGCCTTGTGAGTGATCACCCCCCTGCCCTCACTCTTAAGATACAGGGTAGTTGCTGTCTTCTCTCAGAGCCTTTTGTCCTGCTCCCACACTGGGCCAGGCGCCCTTCCAGTGTTCCCCCTCACCCTCTGCATACCTCTGCTCTCATCTTACCGTGTTTTAGTAATGGTTTCTGATTGTTTGCCTCATCATGAGGCCTTGCTTTAAAGTTTAAACAGGGAGATTGTCATTCCTCATTGTATTCCTGTGGCCTGTTGTATGACCCACGCTTTTTGTTCATTACTGTGAACTAAGTTAAATGTCTTGAGTATCAGATGTTTTCAAATTATTGTTCATAGTCTTAACACCAGTTTGGTGACGAGATATTAATGTAAAAGGTTGTAAACCGTCTTTGTCTCATTTTCTTGTCAGTATTTCTTGTGTAGTGTTCTAGAGTCAGTTTTTATATAACAAAAGGAATTGACCAGGAGGCAAATATATATGGCAGTTAACCATCATAAATACCAGTGATAATTGAGTTTAGAGCTAAATATAAAAATTATAAATGTGTGATTAGTTGGTTTGGCCACAAAGAAATACTTTACTTTTTGGGCCAAAGCTGAAAATTGACAGAAAGAGGAGTTGGAATAAAGGAAACTGGCCAGTGCAATATCAGAGGCTACAAGGAGCGCCTTGGCACTGTTCCTTGGAACACTAAAGAAAACCAACAGGAAGGAGAGAAGAAATTCTAGCTGAAATGCCTATTTGAGGAGATCCATTGTCAAGATGTACAGCCTTTCATGCTTTAATAACTCTTAATGCATCTCTCTGTGATAGAGGAATTAATTTCATAAAGTTGACTCTGATCAGGAAAAAGGTTTAAGCTGTGGTGTCTATACTTTCTGAGGAATGAGATAAATAATATATTTTTAAAGAGATTTCCATCCAGAATGGTTATGATGGTAAATCCTACAGTGCTCAGGTTAAACCTTTACTTGTCTGGAACTCTCACGTATTGAAAATGGTCTTTTCCACTAATCACGGAGGCATTTCTGTACTTTTTTGTGTTTACCTGACAGCAGTACTTACCCACCCCAGTGTTCCTGCCTGGAGAGTCCCAGGGACAGGGAGCCTGGTGGCTGCCGTCTATGGGGTCACCCAGAGTTGGACACGACTGATGCGACTTAGCAGCAGCAGCAACAGTACTTACATATATCTGTTCTATTTATTAGTAGTAAATTAAGTATTACTAGGTTTGTTTTGTTTTTTATGGTTCTAGGAACCATAAAACTGAAGAGTAAATAAGTATTGCTTTAAAGTATGTACCTTCTGAAAATTAAGCCTAAACCCAAAACTTAAAAATAATATGTAGAAGATTAAAATGATAATAATCAGTGTTTGTATAGTAATCTCTAATGATAAATTCAGATTAATTTCCCCTTTAGTATCCTTTCATCTTTAAATGTATATTCATCTTTTGTCCCTGGTATCTTTCATTTATTCCTGTTCAGTTTAGTTTTGTTTTTAATGGACTATCGATCTGTTATCATGGCCCATTTAAGATAGCTTAATGTCTGTTTGCTGCCTTAGAAAGAAATTCTCTTATTCTTACTAAATTTTCTTATTCTCAGGAATTGAGAAAACTTAATTCCAAAATTACTGTTAGTTTGTAACAGTGTTACCTAAACTTTAAAACCTTAATTTGATTATATAGATTTGTGGTGTGATGACATTGTGAAGATTTTATTTAATAAATAAGAGAATATTGGATATTGATATTAAATGCTGTAACTAGTACACCACTGGAGAGGGCAGTGGCACCCCACTCCAGTACTCTTGCCTGGAAAACCCCATGGACGGAGGAGCCTGGTGGGCTGCAGTCCATGGGGTCACTAAGAGTCGGACACGACTGAGCGACTTCGCTGTCACTTTTCACTTTCATGCATTGGAGAAGGAAATGGCAACCCACTCCAGTGTTCTTGCCTGGAGAATCCCAGGGATGGCAGAGCCTGGTGGGCTGCCATTTATGGGGTCGCACAGAGTCAGACACGACTGAAGCGACTTCGCAGCAGCAGCAGTACACCACAGTTCAAAAGAATCAATTCTTAGGTGCTCAGCCTTCTTCATGGTCCTACTCTTACATTCATACATGACCACTGGAAAAACCTTAGCTTTGACTATATGGACCTTTGTTGGCAAAGTAATGTCTCTGCTTTTTAATATGCTATCTAAGTTGGTCATAGCTTTTCTTCCAAGGAGCAAGCATCTTTTAATTTCATGGCTGCAGTCACCATCTGCAGTGATTTTGCAGCCCCAAAAAATAGTTTGTCACTGTTTTCATTGTTTCCCCATCTATTTGCCATGAAGTGATGAATCCGGATACCATAATCTTAGTTTGTTGAATGTTGAGTTTTAAGCCAACTTTTTCACTCTCCTCTTTCACTTTCATCAACAGGCTCTTTACTTCCTCTTTGCTTTCTGCCATTAGGGTGGTGTCTTCTGTGTATCTGAGATTATTGATATTTCTCCCAGCAGTTTTGATTCCAGCTTGTGCTTTATCCAGCCTGACATTTCCAGCATGATGTACTCTGCATATAAGTTAAATAAACTGGGTGACAATAGCCTTGACGTTCTCCTTTCCCAATTTGGAACCGTTGTTCCATATCTGGTTCTAACTGCTGCTTCTTGACCTGCATACAGTTTTCCCAGGAGGAGTTTAAGGTGGTTTGGTATTCCCATCTCTTTAAGAATTTTCCACAGTTTGTTGTGACCCACACAGTCATGGCATAGTCATTGAAGCAGAAGTTAGGTGTTCTGGAATTCTCTTGCTTTTTCTATGATCCAGTGGATGTTGGCAATTTGATCCCTGGTTCCTCTGCCATTTTTAAATCCAGCTTGAACATCTGGAACTGCTCAGTTCACATACTGTTGAAGCCTAGCTTGGAGAATTTTGAGCATTACTCTGATAGCATGTGAAATGAGTGCAGTTGTGCAGTAGTTTGAACATTCTTTGGCATTGCCTTTGGGATTGGAGTGAAAACTGACCTTTTCCAGTCCTGTGGCCACTGCTGAGTTTTCCAAATTTGCTGGCATATTGAGTGCAGCACTTTCACAGCATCATCTTTTAGGATTTGAAATGGCTCAGCTGGAATTCCATCACCTCCACTAGCTTTGTTCATAGTGATGCTTCCTAAGGCCCACTTGACTTTGCACTCCAAGATGTCTTTTGCTCTAGGTGAAATCATACCATTGTGATTATCTGGGTCGTGAAGATCTTTTTTGTATAGTTCTTCTGTGTATTCTTGCCACCTCTTCTTAATATCTTCTGCTTCTGTTAGGTCCATACCATTTCTGTCCTTTATTTTGCTCATCTCTATAGACTTGTGTATGCTGGACATTACATATAAACATGATCATATAATACATGGTCTGTTGTGACTGTTTTCTTTCAGTTAACATATTGTTTTCAAGGGTCTTCCATGATATGGCATGTCTGTACTTCATTCTGGGTTTTTTTTTGGTTTGTTTTTTTAAGTATTTATTTATTTAATTTGACTGCTCCAGGTCTTAGTTGTAGCACGTGAGATCTTAGTTGCAACATGTGGGATCTAGTTCCTTGACCAGGAATTGAATTTAGGCTCTTGCATTGGGAGCTCAACGTCTTAGCCACTGGACTACCAGGAAAATCCTAGCACTTCATTCTTTTTCGTTGATGAATAACATTTCATTGTATGGATATATCAGACTTTATTTATATCCATTCATCAGTTGATGGGCATTTGGGTTGTTTCTGCCTCTAACTATTGTGAATAGTTACTGCTGTAAACGTTAGTGTACAAATATTTGTGAACATTAGTGTACAAATACTTGTTTTAAAATATTTTTGGTATATACCTGGGAGTGGAATTGCTGGGTCATATGATAATTCTGTGTTTAAACTTCTGAGGAGCTGCTAGATTGTTTTCTGAAGTAACCATACCATCTTTCATTCTTACTAGGTGAATGAATGAGGGTTCTAATTTCTCTATATCCTTGCCAGAATTTGTTGTTATTAATTTTTTTTATTGTAGTCATTTTCGTGGGTGAGAGGAGATACTGCCTTTTGGTTTTGATTTGCATTTCCCTGATATGTAATAATGTTGAGCATCTTTTCAAGTGCTCATTGGCGAATTGTGTATTTTCTTTGAAGAAATACCTATTTAGACCCTTTGCTCATTTTACAATTTGGTTTCTGTGTCTGTTAAACTCTCAGGAGTCTTTGCATATTCTAGATATAAGTACCTAATTAGATATGTGATTTGCAAACATTTTCTTCATTTTGTGAGGAACCATTTCACTCTTCCCATCGTTTACATATTGTTTACTTTTGAAATGCTGAAGATCAACAAAGATGTTTGCTTAGTTATAACTCTGACAGTAACTAAGTCAACTTTGTACTCCATATCCAAGTTATATGAGTTTTATTATATTTTCTATAGTTATACTGGAATGACTTAAGTGATTGAGAAAAGAAGTACTTGGGACATCTTTAATTCTCTGATTTCACATTAAAAAAGAGCAATGCTTCATTTACTTTAAAAACTGTGTGAATGACTCATTTATTTATCAAAGTAGCAGAAGGGTATATTTGTAAAGTAATTTAAAGTGAGCTGTCTCGGGTATCAACTTTCGGGTGATACCCTTTTTTTGCTGGTTATTTATTACTGTGTTATATCAGCATGGGGTACTTAACTGGGGCCAGTTTTGCTCACCAGGTGACATTTGGAAATGTCTGGAGATATTTAGGTTGTTCTACTGGAGAAGTATCTAGCATCTACCTAGCTTCGCTGGTGCCTCAGAATCTACCTGCAGTGCAGGAGACCTGGGTTGGGAAGATCCCCTGGAGGAGGGCATGGCAACCCACTCCAGGATCCTTGCCTGGAGAATCCCATGGACAGAGGAGCCTGGCTGGCTACAGTTCGCAGAGTCGCAGAGAGTCAGACATGACTGAGCATTAAGCACAGCACAGGAACTAATACATAAGGTTTTATCTTCCTTTATCTCAAGTTTGTTAGATTTTGAATAAATTTAAAAACATCTTCTAACATGTAAATACATATTCCATAGCATTTGCTAATCTTTTGTAAGTGAGAATTGCAAATATATCTTGATGATAACTTGAAACTTGTTCACTTTTATTTTTCAATTTTTCCCTTATAGAATGTTTCTCCATCCCAGAGAGATGAAGTGATTCAGTGGCTGGCCAAACTCAAGTACCAATTCAACCTTTACCCAGAAACATTTGCTCTGGCTAGCAGTCTTTTGGACAGGTTCTTAGCTACTGTAAAGGTAAATATTCCAGAATATACTTAAATACAACTTCTGTTTTAATGGTTTATATGCTTCAACATGGGCAATTAGTAGAATATTCTACAAGGTGGAAAGGAATGGAAGACCTTCTTAAAGATAACATATATATCTGTAAGAAGACATGATGTCTTCTGTTATTGCTTTAAGTCTTCAGAAATGTTTCCGATTATATTCTGTAATTTTCTTTTGTCTGTAAGTATTCATAGCTTATACTTAACCAATGAAATTTTTTATCTTTCTTTTAGTGCAAACCATATAGCATTGGTAGAAAGTTTAGTCATCTTTTTAACACATTGAATACTAGTTGTGAATAGTGACTCAAACTAGAAAAGTATAAGCCTATTGCATATTTTTCTGTCACTACTTATTTATTGAATCTCTTTTTTGTCGTTTTCTGAACAGCATATAAGTACTTTCTAGCAGCATACATTTGGAGTATAACAAGATGAAAACTGAACTGTTATACATAACTTTGGTGTTTTTTTGTTCAATGGCAGCATTACAGATAAGTTTTATGTTATCCCTATTGGTATAATATATCATTGGTTATATGATGTGAAATCAGTCATGGGAGGCCCTTAGCAGATTTAAAGCAGAAAGTCAACATTTATTCAATAGCAAGATATGAAACAAAAAAGCAATTCAGTTATCGTTTATATCCCTAGGAATATATATGTTGTAGGAACTATGAGTTCAGTGCTAAGGGTACTGTATTTTTTGTTATTTGGTATAACAAATAGAAGCCAAAGAATCATGGAGTGGAAGGATTTGGATGGCCACTCAGTTACCTTTTTATGTTTCAGACTTCTGCTTTTGAGAGACTTAAATTATGATGATCCTAATTGCCTGAAGTCTGAGTTAACTGAGATGCCAACAATTATTTCAGCATCAAGTCCTCCTCCCCTCTTCCTGTTCCCCTACTCTAGCTAAGCTCCCTTTCACAGAGAAAGATACCATGGGTCCTGATGTTACTAGCATCAGATGCTTACTTAGAGATGGGTAACTATATTGAAACAATTCATTTAAAATGTATTCATAGTTTAAAGGTGCTTAAAGCTGACCATAAAAGGGTTGCAACAAGAATGGAGCCTCAAGTCCAGCTGTGCAGAAAAAGGTGCTATGAACTTTAAAAGTACAGACCTTGAGCCCTATCCCAGACCTACTAAATCTGAATCTCTAGTAGGTGAAATCTGGACATTTTTATTTAAATAAAGAAACTACATAGATGATTCTGATGTACATCCAGGATTGAAAATTACTGTTTGTTTAAACAAAACAACAAAAAAAACCCCACATATTTGCTGTTGCGGTTCTTTATAGTACTAAGTTTATTATTGGTGCCCTTGATTTGGGGATTTCATTGCCTACCCAGAGTTGCTTAACTGTTGGACTGTCTGTAATGAACTCTTGATTTCCTCAAGGATATGGGCTTGATATGTTGTTACACGTGGAGAAATAAGAGAACCTTAAAAACTGTCAGAGCCACAAGATCTGACTTCACTTTCTGGATCACTTGTGGTATCTCTGTTAACCTCTGAGACTGTTTTCTCATCTGTAAAGCAAGATATAACATTTATGGCAATGCTTTCTAAACCATAATATTCTGATTAATATTAATGATTAAAATAGCGATAGAATTGAACTGGCTTTTATTTCTCATATGGGCTTCCTTTGTGGTTCAAATGGTGAAGAATCTGCTTGCAATGCAGGAGACCTGGGTTCGATCCCAGGTCAGGAAGATGCCATCGAGAAGGGAATGGCAACCCACTCCAGTATTCTTCCCTGGAGAATTCCATGGACAGAGCATCCTGGTGGACTGTACAGTCCATGGGGTGCAAAGAGTCAGACGTGACTGAGCAACTAACCCTTTATTTCTTATACAGGAAGAGGGATGGAAAATTCCTAGACTGTATGCCACTTACACTGAGGCATTGGTTGTTGGCTGGCCTATTTATTAAATAATTAATCAAGGCTATCATGATTATTCATTTGGCCACACCACATAGCTGTGGGATCTTAGTACCCCAACCAGGGATTGAACCCAGTGAAGGCTCCAAATCCTAATCACTGGACCTCCAGGGAAATCCCTGTCCTGATTATTTAAAATTGGGTTGGCAAACTCTTACTCTACCAGTAGGGTAGAAAGTTATTATAGATAAGAAAAACAGGCAAACTTGAACCCTCCTAAGGGTGTCAAATCCAAGATTGATTTTCCCCACCTTGATTGATTCTGTATATATTTAGGAGCCTTTCATTCTTATCATGGATTTGAATATATAATTTTTTGGGTGAACGTTTAATTAGAAAATTTAATTTGCTAGCATGTTGTCACTTTGTAAAGTATGTAAAATATATTAATAGCCTTCATTTTATATTCCTTTCTTAATTCCCCTAATACCTCGTATGTTAATCTTAACTGATATGACAGATAAAGAGAATAAAACTAGCTTTAAAAATACACAAATATATTTTTAATTGGAATTTTATAAGTAAGAAAAGGTCTTCTAAAATCAAGCTCACCTCTGATGGATAGAAATTAGCTTTGGCTAACTAGCATTGGTTGAACTTGCAAGGGAATGATCTTAGTATTTCCGTAGAGTGTGTAATATGGCTAGGGTTATAAGTTATCTCTGATCCTAGAACGCAGTGAATGAGAGCCAGATTAATTTGAATTCCAAATTCACATTTGGTTGTGTGCATACTTGTCTTGTCTGCATATCTAGTTTCAAAAAATAAACTCTTTTAACTTTTTGACAAGTCATTGAAGTTGCTTTTTCTCTCTTCCTTGTTTTAGGCCCACCCAAAATACCTGAGTTGTATTGCAATCAGCTGTTTTTTCCTGGCTGCCAAGACTGTTGAGGAAGATGAGGTAACTATTTTCAAGATTAGTCATGTCTCTTTGTTGAAAGTTTTATCCGTTGATTAGCTTGTTTAGCGTTTACCAAAACAAAAACTGAAAACATGAGTTGATTTTTTCTGTCCTGCCCTCCCTGCCTCCGCCCCTTTTGCTTTGTGCAGAGAATCCCAGTCCTGAAGGTGTTGGCAAGAGACAGTTTCTGTGGCTGTTCTTCATCTGAAATTCTGCGGATGGAGAGAATTATTCTGGATAAGTTGAATTGGGATCTTCACACAGCCACACCATTGGATTTTCTTCACATTGTAAGTTCACCTGAAGTCTTTGAATTTCCTACTTGAGTATATAGTCCTATTTTAGTAACTTGAAAAGTAGATTGCCCACTCTTTTGTTGGGGACGGGGAGCTGCACTGAGTCTTTGTTGTTGCTCCAGCTTTTCTCTGGTTTTAGGGAGCAGGGGCTGTGGAGCGTGTGGCCTCAGTAGTTGCGGCTCCTGGGCTCTAGAGCCCAGGCTCAGCAGTTCTGCTGCATGCTTAGTTGCTTTTATAGCATGTGGGATCTTCCCAGATCAGAGATCAAACCCAAGTCTCCTGCATTGGCAGGCAGATTCTTTACCCCTGAGCCACCAGGGAAGTTCTTTTTTTTGTTGTTCTGATTTTTAGGAAAAGGAAAATTACTGCAGTTAGCCAAGGAAAAATTAGAAATTAAGATATATGTCAAATCACTGAAGCTAAAATTGCAAACTTAGAAATTGAGTAATACCTGAGGAGGTTATATCAACTTCTGTACATAGCTTATCTAGACATTTAAGTAACTAGAATGATGTTCTTGTGATTTAATTTTAATTTTTCTTTTTTTTTTTTAGTTCCATGCCATTGCAGTGTCAATTAGGCCTCAGTTACTTTTTAGTTTGCCCAGTCTGAGCCCATCTCAACATTTGGCATTCCTTACCAAGCAATTACTTCACTGTATGGCCTGCAGCCAACTTCTGCAGTTCAAAGGATCCATGCTTGCCCTGGCGATGGTTAGTCTGGAAATGGAGAAACTCATTCCTGATTGGCTTCCTCTTACAATTGAACTGCTTCAGAAAGCACAGGTAGGTGTCAGTCTAATTAAATGGCATTCATTTGTCTCTTACTGGGAAAATAGGGTTAGCAGATAGTTATAACACTAAGAGATATTTTAATCTTATAATGACAGCTCATTTTTAAGGCCAGACAAAGTATTATTACACACTTTAAATGTATAGGTTAGATATCTTTTTTTCTCTTTTAAAACCTAGACAGTATTTTCTCGATTCTTTTCATCCCTCCTTCTAGGTTGTTGTTGTTTAGTCAGTAAGTCGTGTCCAGCTTCTTTGCAACCCCATGGATTGCAGCACCAGGCTTTCCTGTCCTTCACTATCTCCTGGAGTTTGCTCAGAATTCATGTCCACTAAGTCGGTGATGCTGACCTTCTAGGTTGCTGAAAATCTTAATATTAAAAGGTTACTAAGATTCTTGCTAATATATTCTCCATTGGTTTTGTATGAAGAACCTTCCTACCTATTAGGTTTCATTACAGTACTTCTGTAGTTAACTCATTTTTTAAAAAAAATAAGGCAAAAACATAAACTTCAAGAAGTTGCTTTTTAGATAAGCAGATAATTTATTGTTGGCTAGAGAAGGAAGTATTTGGCAAATAGAAAGTATATTCCTGAAGTTCCAGGACTTTCTGAAGTAGTTGCCTAAGGTTGGTGAGTAGCTTTATCTGCAAATTGATATAAAATGTTTGAGGTTGGTTAAATTTTTATCAACTATCTATATAAAAACTAAAAATTTAGTGGAGAAAATTCTCATTCAAATGAAAATTTGAAATTCAAATGAAAAGTTAGTAATGGTTACTCTGTTAGCAACTATTTGGAGAGGATGCTTACTGGTTCTGTTCATGGCACTAAATGGAACCTACGAGTTTAGATATGCTGCAAACGATACCCCTTAACCAAATGAGTCCAAATAAGACTTATGAGCCTACTTTCCGTTTTATATGTCCCTGTTTATTCTCGTTTGGCAATAGTTATTCTGATTTGTTTTATTAAATTTTATTTAGAAAAGAGACTGCTAAATTGTGAGCTTAAAAACATTATGTAATATAAAAACCAACTTCAGCAAACAGCTGCAGTCTTTGAGCTGATAAAACTTATTAAAGAATTCTATAAAAGAAAAATGAGAATACTTGAATTTGGTATTTTATAAGACAGTTACAGTTGATAGATACAAGCCATAAAAGCTAACAGACCAAAAAAAAAAAGTTAGCAGACATATAAAATATACTTCAGGGCAGCCTCTCAGCTCTGAGAATTTCATGCTTTAGTTTGTGAGCAGAGAAGGGCTGTCTTTTCATTAAAAAAATGATGATAATAGAGCAATATATCAACTAGAGCTAAATTCCCCTTAGATGTGTTTTATTCTGTTTTAGCATAGCCTAGCTTGTTTTCCTTCCCTGGGACACATGATGTTAGTGTAATACAGGCTATTTCTCTATACAAGGAGATACCTTCTTTTACTTGCATTTCTTAGATTTAAATAATTGAGAAATGTTTTTTTCTATTGAAATAATGCTATAATGAAAATAAACCCTGGGAGATAGTTGCTATTTAGTGAGAATTTTTAGAAACTGACATCAAAAACTACCACTTAAGGGAATAGTGTGACACAGAGCACTTACTTTGCCTACCTTGAGTGTTGGAAAAGGAAGTTGAATGTTAATCATTTACATTAGACTGTGGAAGTGGGGGAAGGGACATTAAGAGAACCTCCTACATTTTTCATCTTTATTGGAATGAAGGACATATCTCTAAATGCCTCCATGACTTTGTCTCTGTGCCTGTTTCCAAGTTAGTGCAGAGAAAATTTGCTATATGAAGAGTTACTAGCACTGAGAAAGGACAAGCTGTGAACCGTAAATAAGAATATTGTAAATAGCATGTATATTCTGTAGCTTTGATGGCTTGTACTTTATTGAAGACCACGAGAGAATCTGCTTATTCTCTATTGTAAGTCTTCTGGTGCTAAAGAAAGCGTTCACCAAACCTGTACTCCCCAGGTATTATTATAAGCTTGGAATTTGAAGGAACCTTCTTAAAAATCAGATCATTCAACTCTTTATTTTGTAGCTGCAGCCTAGAGAACGTGGGACTTTCTCAGAGACACACAAAACTTAGTAGTAAAGAAAACTGGAAAAAAAAAAACCAGTGCTTTATCCATACCGTAAAACTTTTGAAGATTGTAGTCCAGTGGTTTTCAGAGTTTTCTTTAGAAATAGAACTCTTCCTCACCCCCGTCCCCCAAAATCTTATACCTGCACAGTCCCCAAATCCTAAGTAGTCAAGTGTTACTTTGTAATATGTGTTTGGGGCAGAAGCCTATCAGACACAGTCCTATTCAACATGGCCTCTCTCTCTCACAAGCTGTTTGGACACGGTTTGAAAACTACTGTTCCATTTTCTTACATATGTATATAGTTAAATTTATTGAGAAATCTGTGGTCAAGGCATTGGGGATACAGTGATTGCAAAAAAAGTCTCTGCTCCATGTAGTAGTCAAGTTATAATGAGGAAGACAGTTAAAAACACACGTAAGATCACAAAACTTTAGAGAGTTTGAGACTTGGTTCTTGCAGTTCTCTGAAATCCTAGTGGCCCAAATCTGTGCTTAGTTGCTTAGTTGTCTCCAACTCTTTGGAACCACATGGACTGTAGCCTGCCAGGCTCTTCTGTCCATGGGATTCTGCAAGCAAGATTACTGGAGCGGGTAGCCATTGCCTTCTCCAGGCCCAAATATGAGTGGCTCCTTATTCTTTAAGATTCAGTTATCTTTGCTAAGTTCACCTCTGTTCACATAGGAACACCAAGTCTAGTATCTTTGTAATTAGACCTGTGACAAAGCCATAGTAATATCAGATACTCCTCCTGGATTTCTGGTTGTTGTATAGGAAGTTCTTACATCAGATTGGTAAGATGGTGCCGGAATTACTTCTGATGTGTTTCCCAGTGTTGTGGTTTGAGAGGACTGCTGTTGATCCATCACAGGCATCCATGCTATGAGGGGCCCCGTTGTCACCAGCTCTGTCTGTGTTCCCTCTGGACTTCAGACAAAGTACAGGGAGTCCTGGTTTGAAAGGCAAGCTTTCTCTTGTCTCTTCTAGTCCCCTCACCCCCACTCTACTGCCTCATCACCACCCCTCTTACCTCCTGTGCTGCCTTTTGGTCATCATTCTGAGCTGGCTCACCCTCTTTCTTCTTACTCCTCTCATTGCTCTGTTTCTGTGCCTGTACTCATGTTCTCCTCTTTCTGATTGATGCAGTCTGCCTTGATTATCTCAGGATGTTAAATCTCCCGATTAGCGTGGTGGTCTTCCTGTCCCTAAAGCGATAAAGCATCTGCCTGCAATGCAGGAGACCTGGGTTCGATCCCTGGGTTGGAAAGATCCCCTAGAGAAGGAAATGGCAACCCACTCCAGTATTCTTGCCTGGAGAATCCCATGGACAGAGGAGCCTGGCACAGGCTACAGTCCACGGGATCGCAAAGAGTTGGACATGACCGAGCGGCTTTACTTTAACTTCCTGTCCCTAACCAAGGTCCCTAGTCAAAGTATAAATTTACCTCTGTGGTGTAGTGTAAGAGTATGGAGTTCAAGAAGCAGACCTTCTCCACCAGGGCCTTCTAGTCCTTGAAGGTGCCTCGAGTCTGACTCCTTATGGCACTAGGTGTTTTCAGGGCTTTATGCTATCCACTGAACCTAATGAGTCCATCTGAATCAGTTACATCGTGCTATTCCGATACCCCTTTTCCCATCAGTAACCTGTTCAGATGTCCGCGATGTAAATGTTCAAGGCTATTTGCCTCACCTCCTTGGTAAGCTGAATTACAATTCTGTTTGTTTTTGTAGCAAGGGATACTTTAAAATAGTTACCATATTTGAATTGAGGGAGATGGTCGTCTTGAAAAATAACAATAAATGTTCTCTTGACACTGTGCAACTAGAACATGTTCATTTTAAAGCATTCCGTGAGTTTCATTAGAGAACTTGTCTGGTGTCTAAAGTTGCAGTAATTCCAGTATATATGCTTGTTTTGTTTCCTCCACTGTATCTCAGCAAGGGCCATATTATTTTATTTTCTTAGAACAAACTCAGGTTGCAATAGAAGTAATTTATGTTGATGAATTACTTTGGACAGAGGATTTAGCTTGAGTAGACCATCATTAGATGGTCTGTGTGTGCTTGCGTGCTCAGTCGTGTCCAGTGCTTTCTGACCCCCTGGATATAGCCTACTAGGCTCCTCTGTCCATGGAACTTCCGAGGCAGTACTGAAGTCGGTTGCCATTTCCTACTCCAAGGGATCTTCCCCACCCAGGGATCAAACCTGCCTCTTGTGTTTCCTGCATGGGCAGGCAGATTCTTTACCACTGCACCACCTTGCGAAGCTTCATTAGGTGGTATTAGTTTGCAAAACCTTCAGTGTCTTTCTAGCCCTGTTTTCTGCCAGTCCTCACTAAATATAACTCCCTATTTACTTACTACTTCCACAGAGAAAGTTTTTAGTGGCACAGTCTTCTTTTTACTTGAAAAACATGTTTTTCTTCAGTCTTCTTCTGTGATACTATGCTAAGGCATTAGCATATTTGTGATATTTTTACTTTTCTAGGCCATTAAGTTCATTCATTTGTTGAAGAACAAGATAATAAACCGGGTACTTAATTTTTAGAAATAATTTTTTTTACACTGTAGTCTTCTTTCCACATCCCAATTCCTTTTTCTCTGTTACCTCTGTTTTGGAGGCTGTTTGAAGAAGTGGGGTCCTGGCCTAGAGAACCAGGTGCTGAAGCCCCATCCCTCTCCTGTGTGCTTTGTTCCACTGTCTTTGTTTTTGTTTTTCAATCTGGCTGCAGTAGGTCTTATTTGCAGCATGTGGGATCTACTACCTTCACCAGGGGTCGAACCCAGGCCTCCTGCATTGGGAGCACAGTCATTTTAGCCACTGGACCACCAGGGAAGTCCCATTCCACTGTTTTTAGCATGGCTTAGCTTGTTTCACATCCCTGGGACATGATAAGCCTTAGCCTACGGTTATAATCTTGAAAGTTATTATATAACTTTTTTTGTTTTAAGAGAGGAAAAGAAATTCTAATACTAGTTAATAATATCTTGCCTGTTAGGGTGTTAGCTAGAGCCTTTCAAACTAGGGGAAAAACATGGTGAACAAAATAGATGAAAAATGGTCATTTTCATATATAGTTTCTGATAATTTCAGACACTGTTACATTTGTACATGATGACTAACACTAGCCTTTCATCTTTGTGTACTTTGCTGGGTAACAGGTAATGAGTTTATTTTAATGCATTTTATGATTATTTTAAAAATTTTTGGCCACACCACCCTGTGGCATGTGAGACCTTAGTTCTGCAACCAGGGACTGAACTGTCACCCCCTGCATTAGAAGGTGGAGTCTCAACACTAGACTGCAGGGGAAGTTCCAGCAAGGAGTATATTTAGAGATAAAAAATTTTGTCACCAAATATGTTCTTGCAGAGCATGTTATTTTCCTTTATTTTCTCTGTGGTGTTGCAGAATCATACTGTGTGCTACAGGGTTTTTTAGGTATGAATAAGAATTGGTTGAGAAATGTCCAAAGATACCTATAGAATAAATAAGCCTGGAAAGTGATTGCTGGTAGTTAGTCAAGATAGACTTCCTGGAGGTGGTGGCAGTTAGCCAGACCTGGAAGGAATACATAATACAGTTTCAATATGAGGATGAGCAAGGGTAAAGTAAGAAAGGGCAAGATTTGTGCAGAGTAGAGAGCATGTTTGTTTGGCAGGAATACAGAGCACAAATTGGGATATTTTAGGAGGAAATACAGAGAAGGCAGTGGCAACCCACTCCAGAACTCTTGCCTGGAAAATCCCATGGACAGAGGAGCCTGGTGGGCAGTCCAGGGGGTCGCTAAGGAGTCAGACACGACTGAGCGACTTCACTTTCACTTTTCACTTTCATGCATTGGAGAAGGAAATGGCAACCCACTCCAGTGTTCTTGCCTGGAGAATCCCAGGGACGGCGGACCCTGGTAGGCTGCCATCTATGGGGTCGCACAGAGTCAGACACGACTGAAGCGACTTAGCAGTAGCAGCAAGAGGAAATAAGACTGGAAAGGCTTCCCAGGCAAAGAATATGCCTGCCAATGCAGGAGACTCAGGTTCGATCCCTGAGTCAGGAAGATACCCTGGAAAAGAAAATGGCAACCCACTCCAGTATTCTTGCCTGAAAAGTTCCGTAAACAGAGGCCTGGGGCCTATAGCCCATGGAGTTACAAAGAGTCGGGACATGACTGAGCACACAGCTCACACAAGACAGGAAAAGAAGGTTGGGTCAGATTGTGGAGAGCCTTCTTAATACCAAACTAAAGAAGTTAGATTATTTCTGGTAGGCACTTGGGGTGCTAAGGAATTAAATAGAGGAATTAATTTATATTTGTGTTGTATAGGAATTTTGACTAAAGCTATAATTGTAGGGAAAGTAAGGCAGAAAGAGACTAATTATAATTAGACTCTCACAAGATTTTGAAGCCCTTCCATGTAGTCATTGGTGCTAGAAACTTAGGAAATAAAAATGAATATGATACAGTGGCTACCTCTTGGGATCTTAAAGTCTGTAGTAGAAAAGCATAAATGGTTAAATAGATTATTCTAATACGGTGTGGTAAGTATGATAACAGGTTGATACAAAAACAGATGATCCAGGGATTTGGGGTTTGGGAGGAATAAGGGAAGTCAGGAGTGGCTTCAAAAAGGACTGATACCTGAATTATCCTGAAGGATAAGGTGTTAGTGAAACTTCCTAATTAAACAAAAATCTTAGCAAAAATGTTTTTTGCTAGTGCTGTCAAGCCTGCTATTTACTACAGAAATACAACTTGTCAAAGGTTCTCATTTACTCTGTTTAAAAAAAAACAAGTTGTTCAAAAATTCTTAGCCAGACAGCCTTCCCCGTCCTTTATTTAAATTTTTTCTTGCCTCTGGCTGCTTCTCTAAATTCTTAATGGATTTTATCTATACATTTAATGTGTTGGTCACTTAATTGTGACTGACTCTTTGCGACCACATGAACTGTAGCACGCCAGGCTCCTCTGTCCATGGGATTCTCCAGGCAAGAATACTGGAGTGGGTTGCCATTTCCTTCTCCAGGGGATCTTCTTGGCCCAGAGATTGAACCTGGGTCTCCTGCACTGCAGGCGGGTTGTTTACTGTTAAAGCCAAAAGTGTATATGTGTGTGTGTCTTTATATATAGACACACATATATAATACGTATCTTTATAATATATATATAAAAGGGAGTATATATATTAATATAATTATCTGTATGTTGGTCTTCACTAAAGAGGTTGGAAGAGGCAAAGAGGGTGAGGTGAAAGGCCTTCTGGACAGGGGAGATAGCCTGAACAAAAAGCAGATGTTGGATATGTATCAGTGAAAAAAAGAATAATTTCCACTTTGATGAAGATGTCTAGCATATAATTGCAAATACAGAATTCAAATTCCAAAGTGGTTTATATTATAAATACAGATCTGGACACACATTCTAAAAATGATGGGTTAGGCTGGAGGAATTAGATGAGTTGGAAGTAAAAGATGTGAGGAGAGAAGCCTTGGGGGACAGGGGCATGAGGAGAAAAAGTGGCTAGCAGAAACGACAGAGCCACCTCCATTGATTATTTCTTTTTTCTCGCCTGGCTCAGATGGATAGCTCCCAGCTGATCCACTGTCGGGAGCTTGTGGCACATCACCTTTCTACTCTGCAGTCTTCCCTGCCTCTAAATTCCGTTTATGTCTACCGTCCCCTCAAGCACACCCTGGTGACCTGTGACAGAGGAGTGTTCAGATTACACCCCTCCTCTGTCCCAGGCCCAGACTTCTCCAAGGACAACAGCAAACCAGAAGTGCCAGTCAGAGGTCCAGCAGCCTTCTGCCACCATCTCCCAGCTGCCAACGGGTGCAAGTATGCCTCTGCCAAACGCAAAGTGGAGGAAATGGAAGTGGACGACTTCTATGATGGGATCAAACGGCTCTATAACGAAGATAACGCTTCAGAAAGTGTGGGTTCTGTGTGTGGCACTGATTTATCACGGCAAGAGGGACAGGCTTCTCCTTGTCCACCTCTGCAGCCTGTTTCTGTCATGTAGCTGCAAGAGTTACCTTCAAGTGCAAACTAAGGTAGACGACTCTGGGGATGGGAGCATGGAAAACCAGGATAGGCTATGTAAGGTATATATCTTTTCAGGCTGATTTGAAATGAGCCAGAGGGAAAAAACCCAGTTGATGTGTATGACTAATTATAATTCAACAATATTTAAGCACTTAAAGACCAAAAAAAAAGTCTAAAATTAAGATCAAAAAAATCTTAAGTAAAAAATTCCCTTGTAGTAGTTGTCAGTTCTACCCTTTTCTCTGCTAAAATGTAATGTGTAGATTGCCTTGTGTCAGAAACTCACATTCAGTGTTGTTTTTTTTTAATTCCAAAATTCCTAGCTAGCAAACCTTTTCCCAGAATCCTGATTTAATTTTCCTCTTGCTTTTGCTTGCTTCTTTGAATACTAAACGAATTTCATGCATGTTGATCTATGGCCTGACTTACGCTGATGAGGAAACCCTCAAAGTTTATTTTTAGCAATTTAGTGAACAGATTATTTCAGTGTGACAGCCATGTTTAATCCATGATTCAAATTCAAATTAATCTGGAAAAGGTACTTCAAAATTGCCCCATATGAATCAGGTGGTAAAAAGGACTCCTGTTACCATTGTTGATTTTTGTCTCCTTTCAATTTCTAGAGTTTGGAAATAAAATTATTTTCAGTTTTTGTTTATCTTAAATTGAAACTTAAAAGTGGCACATGATTAAGACACTCTTAGGTTTGTTGAAAGGATTTTTGACATTTGTATAAAAATTTGTGATAAAGACTATATCCAGGTGCTTACTAAACATGTAACAGCTAAAGTTAGGTATTTTAAACTGCTCAGTTCACTAATTTATAATCAGCAGGAGAGACTCTAGATATTGGGGCAGCTCTGTGATTGGGATCTGTACATGTATTAATATTAACTGAATTCAGTACCCTAGTTTTATGTTAAGCCATTAGGATTTTTCTTGATCAGTTAACCCCCTGCCTCCCCAGCCTACCTGTATTTCTTGATCAGTTAACCCCCTGCCTCTCCAGCCTACCTGTATTTCTCTTAATGACTTCTGGATTCTGAGCTCCCTGTGCAGTCTGAAGAAGGTATAGCAGTCAGAACCATGTACTGATGATAAAAGCCACTGGTAGCAATAAATGTTGTCCTTAACCTTTATATCTTTTTTTTCTGCCTGTGAAAAGGTACAAATTCTTGATTGGTTAAGCACTGCTATTTCAACTATAGAAGATGATAAAAATACTAATATGCTTGCAGAAAATAAAACATAAAGGGGGGGATTAAATGTAACTGAGTTTAGGGTTTGACATAATTTTTCCTTTCTAATATTTTCTAACTGGTGGACTGTGACCTTCCAAACAGTAAATTCTTAGGTTAAGGAACTGTGAGGGCAGGCATTTCCCATGTCATGATAACCCATCATTTTTAACCCACTGATTTTGCTCTGGTTTAGCAGAGCACAAGTATTCTCCAGTCTGCATTTGACTTTTAAATTCTTGTGGTAGGGTTGGCTCCCTGCTACAGTCCAATCAAGGGGGAAATGTCTCCTGACATCGAAGTGCAGAGAGTGAAGATAGTATGAGGCTGACTTTGCAGATACACATTTAAAAAAAAAAAAATGTATCCTAGCAGTCATCTGGTTCTATTTCTTAATTCACCTCAGTTGTGGGAGCTTCAAGAAGTCTATAACTACACATTCATCATTTAAAAAATGGCATTTAATTCCTCCATCCCCTCCTCCACTTAACAAATGAGTATTTTTGTTACATAGAAATCTACGGATAATATTGAGTCTAGAATCAGAATATTTCCTTTGTGGTCCAGTTGCTACAGATTGTACAGAAGTTAGGAACATTTTAATTTTTTGATCTTGAGGCTTTCTAATCAAAAATTGATGGCAAATCAGTTTGGGGGGAAAGGTAGTGTTTTCATGGGAAACAGGATTGCAATGGTTGGGCTGCCAGGTCTCATGCCTCAAAGCTTATTTAACCCACTTATCAATTAAATGACAGTACTTGGGAGACCAGACCCTCCTGAGCATGCACCCTTTCAGTTTTATGTCCCTGCCACCATCCCGGAGACCTGAGCTACCATGAGCTCTTCCAGAACTTTGGTTCTCTGGGACCTGAACTTGTGGATTAAGGCATAAAAAAGGCAAAACATGCTTGAACAGCGAGGAACTTCTCATTAAGGATGTTCCTACTGTTAGATCCTGTTTTACTGGGAACTATTCTTATTAGCCTATCCACAGTACTTAAATTTTAGCATCACACAGTTCTCTTCCAATATCTGGAAACTTGAGCTTTGGGGATCACAATTGCCTGGTACCTCTTGGTGGTTAGAGAACTTGTTATTACATGAAGGATCTGCAAAAGCAAAGGAATAAACGTGATGGGATAAATTAGTTTAATTCTAATAAGTTACTCTCTAATCCTCCAACAGAAGTGAATGTGCATGGTCTAGCTCTTGAAGCTCATACTGGGAAGAGCCAGGTGATTTACTTCATTGTCTTTTGCAGGATTGGTATTAAGTTGGTTATCTGTGAAGAACTGAATTTTTTTTTTCCCTACAGATGTCTTAGTGTGGAGGGGAGGGCTGGGAAAGGAGAGTACTCTCAAATGCCAGTTAAAAAGACTAATTCTAATTCTCATTTGTCAGAAATGTCCCTGACCCTGTACCTTTGGCTCTGAAAGCAGCTGTAATATAGCTCCTTGCTTGGCCAAGCTGATGAGAATCTGAGCCTACATTCCTACTGTAGAGAGAGCTAAGACATTGGTATCTGCCCCCGAAGTATTCTTTATTTTCTGCTATGTTGTTAGAACATAGGAGAAATATGTATAGCATATATATATATATATACTCCCTATTCTCTACCTACCTGGGTTTTACTCATTTGAAATTCTTGAAACAAGAAAGTAAGTTGCCCTTGAGCATTAGTGCCCAGAACAGCACAATGTGACTAAAGCCACTGATGCTCGGCCATCATCATGGGGAGCCTTAAGGTAGGTTGTAGTTTTCAACTGGAAAGGGAGATAACTGGCCAGTGCCTTCACAACCATCCCAGGACACAGCAGTTGAGGATTAGAGAATTGTCCCAAGGCCACATGGCCAGGAATTTTTAACAAGGTTCAGCTTCTGACATATCAAATATAAAGCTTTGCGATATCATGAAGTTTTGTCTAACATGTAACTGTAACTTTTAAAGACTCAAATTATTGAAATTAGTCTATAAACTCTTAAACAGGAGAATGTCTTCTAAGCCTATTAGTATTTTGAGCTTTGGCCACTAGATGGTGCTTTTAGAAAAACAATATCTTTTTAAGTTTCAGGAGAAACGGCTTGCTGTGAGGGAAATGAGCAGTTTAAACCCTCACCTCTTGTTGCTAAACATCAGCATCATATGCAGCTATAAGTTCACATCACTTAAGCCATGGAGGCCTGTGCACATGGGACTGATGGGAAATTACCAAGATCTGCCATGTCGGGACTTAGATGTGGCTAAGTATGTCTCAACAACAAAAACATTCTAAAAATTAAAGATCCTAATATTCGGTTAAGTTGTTTGGTCCTGCACCCTAGAAATACGTTTGGGAATACTTGAAAATAAAGTCCCAAAAGCTTGATGCTTTCATTTTCAGTTGGATTTGACCGATCATAGGACGGAAGATGGAAGTATAGGCTTAAACATGGTAAAGCTAGGAACAAGGAATTAAAATGACTGCTTCCCCTCACCGTATTAATAAGTTTACAGACCTTCCTCTATTTATAAGAGTTACATCTTGATAAACTCATAAGTTGAAAATATCCTTAAATTAAAATGCATTTAGTGCACCTAATCTACTAAACACCAAAGCTTATGAACCTAGTCCACCTCAATACACTTAACATTAACCTCCAGTTGGGCTGAATCCATTTAACACAAAGCCTGTTCTACAACACAGGAATCAGATATCCTATGGAATTTGTTGAATCCTGTGCTTAAGTGGAAAACAGTGGTTGTAAGTCTGTCAGCTGTTTCCTTTCATGAGTGCATGGCTGACTAGGAGCTGCAGCTTGCTACTGCTGCTGCTAAGTTGCTTCAGTCATGTCTGACTCTGTGCGACCCCACAGATGGCAGCCCAACAGACTCCGTCCCTGGGGTTCTCCAGGCAAGAAAGAGTACTGGAATGGGTTGCCATTTCCTTCTCCAATGCATGAAAATGAAAAGTGAAAGTAAAGTTCGTCAGTCGTGTCCGACTCTTAGCGACCCCCTGAACTGCAGCCTACCAGGTTCCTCCATCCGTGGGATTTTCCAGGCAAGAGTACTGGAGTGGGGTGCCACTGCCTGCTGCTACTGCCCAGCAAAATGAGTATCTGTACTGCATATGGCTAGCCCAAGACAAGATCCAAATCCAGAAGTACAGTTTCTTAATGTTTATCACTCACACCATCACGAAGTCAAATCATATTAAGTCAGAGACCTTCTGCAGTGGTTTGCATGATGTAATTCCCACGTGTAGTACAGAGACATAGGGCTTCCCTGGTGGCTCAGACGGTAAGGCGTCTGCCTGCAATGCAGGAGACCCGGGTTCAATTCCTGGGTCGGGAAGATCCCCTGGAGAAGGAAATGACAATCCACTCCAGCACTCTTGCCTGGAAAATCCCATGGACAGAGGAGCCTGATAGGCTACAGTCCATGGGGTCGCAAAGAGTCAGACACGACTGAGCGACTTCACTTTCACTTCACTTCACTTTAGTACAGAGACATACCTCTCTCTGTGCCACCTCTGGATCACTGAATAGCTGTCGTAAGAGGTAACCAAGAACATCTTATCAGATAGAGAAGTTTAAAGACAGCACACAACTCTAGGTTTTTCAGGTTCTAGGAGGCTGAACCTCTCCATTTCTCTCAACTCAGAGTATGAGTTTCATGGCAGATCCAGTGTCAAACTTTTGACCTTACTATGTTACACAACAGTAGGCCAGTGAACTTAAAACTACTGAAAAGCAGTCAGGAGTGTGTTTTCCTTTTCAAAATACTGTCTCTTGCAGTTTAACCCAGAAAGGGCTTACCTCTGCTCCCAGAGTTTGCCGTATGAGGTATACAGAGACATGCAATTCATGTGTGTGGCTACATCCCCAGTGCCTAATGTTGGCCTAGTGCAATATAAAAGTATTTGGGGAGAGGAAAGAGTGGGAAGACGGATGGATATAAAGAGCAAGGAGAGCTAGAGCTACACCTCTTCAACGTTCTAAAAGCCCTGTGCCAGGCATGGTTAAGCAGAGTTTGTAGAACCCTATTCTGTATCCTACCCCCGTCATACACACAAATTTTTTTTGGACAGGAACCAACCTTAAAGTAATAGCTTCATGCCTCTTGGTCCCATAATTTGCCAAGAAAAAAGCTTCTTTGGTGCCAAGAAAGTTTCCGTAGTGGACTGACTGGCCGTTTCAGCTCACAGTACTGCAAATAACTGATCTGAGGAAGACATGAAATCTTCATCTGTACCTCCTACGATGTTCCACTAATAACCAAAAGATCTCATTTATTTACAGCTACCTGTCAGAATAGGAAGGTTGGAAAAGGAGATGAGCAGATGCCCAGGCTTGCAATTAGTCTTTTCATATGAACACATTCAGCCCTGAGGGTGCCACATGTTGGCTAGAGACTGGTCTGAAAGCTTACATGGCATCAGTCACAAGGACTAAACACCACAGTCTTAAGGATTCAAATGCAAGGATCTTCAAAGTGAGCCATATTGCCAACAGTCTCCACAGTGGAAAGATGGCAGTCATCTGCAAAGCAAAAGGTTTTGCATAGAACTGTCATTTAAGTACAGTGAAAATTATTTCCTTAATTTTTCAGATGTCCAGAACTGTTTACCCATATGGAACAATGATAAGCAGAAAAGTCAAAATAAGAAGGAAATTTAGGTATAGTTGATGGGGAAAAGTACAGTTGAGCATACTGGTATGATGACCTGATTTTCTCACTCAGCTCAGTGCATATTAATTCAGAAGATCAGGTTTCTCCTTTATACATTTTCTTTGCCAACCTCAAAAGAGATTATCTAGGATAAACTTTCAGCAATAAGGCAGAGACTGTAGCTGAAGCAAGGTTTTTTTTTTTAAAGACTGAAAAAAAGCCTGTTATCAATCAAAATAGGTTCAGCTGGTTCAGTTCTCCCTGCTTTTCAACAATCTAGCTTGGGACAAGCAAGTAATATTTATTTTTCATCTCTCTTAGTTGGTCAGCCAAGAGAACTTGAGAACCTACCAGTTTTATCAACACTTGAGAAAAAGAACCACCTGAAGTAAAATGGAGGTTAGCTGTGTGCTTGACCTGTGCTGTCCATTACCCACTCTCTCTAGATAACTGAACAGAAACCAGCCTGGATGGAACAGCCAGTTCCCTCACCCCTCGCACGAAGATGTCACCATTACACTTCTCTAGCCTGAAGCCTAAAGGGAGAACAGCAGTAATAGATTACACATTTCTCTACTTAAGGACAAAAATACTGCCTAATTTGACACTTAAATATTGCTCAAAAAATGTCTTTACAATCTGACACAAAATTTGTTTTCAAAATGAGCTACAGGGTAAAGTTGATATTAAAATATTAAAAGGAGCTTAAAATAAATCCAGTTATTGTGCTTAGTAATCACAGTGGTTTCACACAATAGGATGTCTGTGTTCAACTTACAAGACTGATAGTATGTCATGCTGTAGCATCAGTTAATGAGTTGATACCCACCCATCCATCCGTCAAACCACTAATCACATCTTTACAGATTTCTATCCTTGCAGATTGTAGTGTGATATGGAGGGGACGGCTCTCAACTCATTTTAACTATTTAATGGATCAGATGAACTTGATTTTAATAACATTTAATAACAGTGTCTAAGTAAAGGAAGCCTCTCGCCAGTATGCTTATCCAATTAGACTAAACACTTTCCAGGAATCAAAGGATTCAAGGGGCAGGCACTGTTGCTTCATCATTTCACCTTTCAACCAAAGCAAATGTTTACCATTCTTAAATAAAGGGGGGGAACTCTCTTGCCACCAATATCCATCTGCTATGGGGCTAAAAAATGATGGAAATAAGCAAAAACTATTGATAAGAAATGAAAAGGTAGCAAATTGCATGTTCATGCATAAAACAGAAATGAATCTGGAAATTGCACCTTGACTACAAAAATTGCCCCTAAGAGGTGACTGCTAACAAAATAACCTACCCCTGAATCCAGCCCATCACAAATGAGTCAGCATTAGAAATCACTGACTCAACAGCCAGAAGTGTGTGTTTGCATGTGGGTGTACTTTAAGTGATTTTCAGCATTTTGTTTTTCCTCCTTTGGCAAACAGAGTGGAGAAAGCCACCTGGCTGACTGGCAAACGTGGATGAGAACCATTGTTAACAACGCTCCGGGTGTCTGGGACAGGGTATGTACTTGGGGGTTGGTTTCCATGGTCCAGGACACAAAAACTCTGGACACATGGTAAAGAAGAGCTTCACAATAAATAAAAAGGCAAGGATGGGCCAGAAAGTTATTTTAACGTACCTTTAAGTATAAATTGAGTCCCAGAGGCAGAAAAGTCACCTACCCAACACTGGCACATTTTAAACATGATTAAGACTTGCAGGTCAAAATCCCAGTGACAGCACCGGGATTTGTTGCTGTATTTGAGATGAGGAGCGCATCTTAAACACAATTCTGTGGCTTAAATGTCACTTAACTTTCTCCTTGAGCTTAAAATTGGCATAATTTTGATACCAAAACTAAGTCTGAATAACCTTTACATAAAAACAAACTGGCTAAGTAGAAAAAAAAATTCTTTTTTTTCCAAAACAGAATCCCAAACCCCAAAAACTAATATATAGGATGCAGGTAACAGAAAGAGTCAAATAAAACAACAGTGGTTCCTGAATTTAAAGGAAGGATGCCCACTTCTCTCTCTCAAGAGGCAGTCGATCAGCTGAAAAATAAAAATATTGTATCAATAGAACACTCCAAATTTAAAACTTGCAGCCATCTTTGTTCATGCAATATCAAATGTTTAGAAAAATACCCCAAACTTCAAACCAACCCATCAAGCTACCAAGAGGAAGGAAAACTGTTGCCCCAATCTTATGACCTGATGGACGGTTGAGGGTCCTGATGGGACTGTTCAGAAGGTCGCTCATGGGACAGAGGTCTGGAGTTTACATGAGATCAAGTTTGTGGACCCTCAGACTAGGGTCCATGCTGTCTTCAGTCCATGAGTTCTTGGGTCAGCAGCTTCAAGAATGTGACAGCTAAGCAAGATCCCAACACATGGCTACTTTGGGTTTTGGCCCAAGTTCTCTGTTTCACTCAATTTCCTTTTAAGGAGTATTATTAAGTATTACTGTTTTTGGTGACGATGAGTCATTTTAGTAACCACTACGGGCAGTGGTTTGTAAACAGACATTGACAAATACAAACAGCAGTGCAATATTTGACCCAGACTTTAAAAGAACAGGAGGCGATGGTGGAAATGAGGTAACTCTTCCCCAACACGTGTGAACAAACAGCTCCTGCTCTTCTAATGCTCTATGTCCATTAGGAGAGAGTGGGGCTTGTCAACAGCATGGTTACATAAAGAAGAAGCTACAGAAGAGAAAAAAGAAAGGTTCAGATTCAAAGTTGATTCTTAAAAGGCTTTTTTTTTTTTTTTAAAAAAGGAGCTTCTCTACAACAAACTGAAAGAACAGCGGTGTGTCAGTAAAGGGATGATCAGTCAGGGTGAGAGCAACAGCGGGAGGGCTGGCACCAGAGGCCGAGGAAGAAGAGGCTGCCTCGGCTGGGGCAGTGGGCTGCTCATCAGGGTAGAACGGGATGGGGACAGGGGACAAAGGTGGCAGAGACAGTGTATGAAGTACAGGACACCACGTGGCAAGCGTCTTGGAGGAGCTGGTGCTGCCCAGATGGTAGCATTTGAAGTCCAGACAAAGCAGAAAAGCATGAGACACTTCCATCCCTATTTCTTTTATCCAATGTTATAAACACGTGTACATTTGTATATCAAACAGTGACTAAAAAGAACTCACAAAAGGGCACACAATGTTTGGGTAAAAATATATTTTCCCCCACTTTCTGTTCTTGGCACTAGTGATATGCATAGATTACCTGTCCACCATGCTCCTACCTCCACAGACACCAAATGACTAAGCAAGTTTGCTACGGGATTACTTTCATACTTGAAAAAAATGATATGCTTCACACCAATACAATTGTTTTAGTTTTTTAAAAAAGACAAGTGTGTAACATGCAGTTTACATATATGACAATTCTGCATTAACACTGAAAGGAGATTACACAACAGTTTTAAAAACACATTGGTTATTTTCCAACAGCAAAATGACAATGATCTACAACTACAGTTTAAGGCATATCAGCATATTTTAAAATTAAGGAATAGACAAAGTTCTAATGCTGTTCACAGCTTAATCTTCCATTTATTTAAAAAATTCCCTTCATACCTACATACAATCTAGACTTTGTACGTCATCAATTCCCCCTAAAGAGTCATCACATATGTATCCTGTCAATGGAACCAAGACTTCTGGGAGTTGAGACTTGACAACTTCAGACACTTGTGAATGGCAAAGCAAAGGGATCTTAATGCACAGTTTTGGTAGGACCACACGGAGACAGTATGACATGAGTTGGTAACAGCTGAAAACCTGACTCAACAGTCTGTATTATGAAACACTGATGGATATGTCAAGAAAGTGAGGAAACCAAGTCTGTTTGTTTGAGGTGCACAAGACATGAGGTGTTATTGCTGGTGAGATCACAAAGCAGAGAAGGAGAATGAGTAACCTGTGCCCAGCATTATATTAAACATTCCCCTGGTTGAGGTGTCCTTTCTGGACAAAACCTTCACCAATTAATAAAGAGCCTGAGCTGGGAAAAGCTAGTCTCTGAATTGCCTATAAATTCTCATAAGTGCTCTTCCGTCACATCCTTCTTGAAACTGTTGTAGGTATCTAAAGTCCAAAAGAAGCAAAAGCATGGTCATAATCGTTGAATAAAAGATCTGGGGAAGGGCCAGCAAGAGCTGTCTTGGCAGAAAAAAAAAAAAAAGGTGCTCCCTGGTAGTAGTTAGCACAAGGGAAAGATCATTAAACCGGGATCACCAAAAAGCTGAGCAGTCATAAAGGCAGTGTAACGTGAAAAAAACTTTCTCTTGTTTTTCTCTAGTGGAAAGTAGTAGTTTCTCATTCTAGCTTTACTTACACAGTCAGAACCAAGGACCCTCTGGGACTTCCCTGGGGGTCCAGTGGTTAAGACTTCACATTCTCATTGCTGAGGACTCAGGTTCAATCCCTGGTCAGGGAACTGAAGTCCTGCAGATCACATGGCACAACCAAAAATAACAACAAAAAAGAACCAAGGACCTTCTATAATATCCAACGAACCCACAATGCTATGTAGAACACAGACTGGGACTGATAATTCTGACTTCCACACTGACACCAAGGGAAAGTGAAATCCCTGTGTTTCTTGTGAAAAAGAGATAAATGTGAGCCATTTAAAATACAGTTTTCTTTCTTTAAAAAAAAAAGAAAACAAAGGCTACTCAAACCAATACCTCCCTACCCCCATCCAGGAAAAAAAAATAATTCCACCTATCCCATTTGTTTCTCTAAAAAGCCAAAAAGATCTCAAAGGTTTCTTACTACTGTACTTACATGCAAAGGTGAAAGCACATCCAATTAGATTTGAGGGTATCATTTACTCCGTGCAGAGCCAAGGACTACTGTGAAAAAAGGCACAGATACAGAAAGAAGAGAGGGCAGCAATAACAAACCAAACAGGGCTGGGGAGCAGGGGCAGAAAAAAGTTCAGAAGCAATGCAGGTTTTGTTTGTTTTTTTTTTAAAAAAAAAAGCTTTTATATGTTTCTTTTGACTTTTTATTCCCTGACTCTCCATGATTTGTTTTTCTGTGAAAAATTTAATGGGGGAAAAAAATCAACAATCTTGGAATCAAAAAGTCAGCTGGATGCCTTTCGCGGTTGGGCTCACTTTAAAAAGGCTTTAGCGATGCATGTAAAATGGTCATTTTCAAGGGACGCATTCTTAGGATTTAGAAGTGTATTTCCTGTTACAAGGCACAAAAATGCGCACACAAGCAATGGTTGGAACAAGCATACAGCACTAGTATTCAAGCTTCTGTCTGGTGCACAGCGTCTGAGCAAATTCAGCCCACGGTTAGAATCAGCATGCCACCTGATGTTTGGCTGCTGCACAGCTAGCTTCAGACTAGAATCATTCAAAAACAAAAGCAGAAACACTGATCCAGGAGCTTCTAAAGCCTGTCTTTATACCTCTATTGCTGCTTCTGGTTTGCAATTTCTATCCCAGCTTAGTTTGAGCTTCCATGAAAACTGATTCCTTGCTTTGCCTAATTAAGCCTAAATCTGTTCATGAAAGCCCATTCCTTCTTTCCCTAAGAGTGTCATTGAGGATAAAGAGAAGGTTGAAAAATTTACTGAAATCAACTAGAGACTTACTATTTAAATGTGTGTTTTATTTACTTAATGTATGACTTAATGAAGACCCTTCTCCAGGGGATCTTCCCAACCCAGGGACTGAACTTGGGTCTCCTGCATTACAGATCATTTACCATCTGAGCCACTAGGGAAGCCCAACTAATGGATGACTAGGGAGGGCCAAAAGGAAAACGCAGGGGTGAAGGGTCAGATTCATAAGAAATGTTATTCTTTCAAGTAAGAAGTTGGAGACTATGGAGTCAGAGAGAAGCTGGGAGTGTTTTGTTTTTATGGTGGGGGTGGGGGGATAACTAAGAAACTGAAAGGACAAGCCTCAAGAAGGAAAAGTATAGAAAGAAATTAGGTATGCTTCTTTCCATACAAATCTGGCATATGTAGTCTATGTCCTGAAATGTGACTAATTCCTAATTCTTGCTGATGGGGCAATAGGTCTTAAACATAGAGGGCAGGTTGAGTGAATCTTGGTGAGGCCATTCCTTCAAGACAACTGGATTTGAAAAACCAGATGTCCTATTCCTTCATCCCTCTTTTGGCCAAATACCAAAATATGCAAGGAAATTGGGATGTGAAGTTGGATTTCTGCTTTCTTGACTCATGGGTTTTGTGTTATGTCCCTTCTCATTTCTATCTTAAAATGACAAAAGTCTCCTCAAACTTGTGCTGTAAGATGATACAGTTTATAACAAATTTTCTATTTTAAATATTTCTGGAAATTTTCTCCTTGGAATTACTGAAAAATGTTACTCGAAGCACTGATACCATGGAGTCAGTTGTTAGGACCTCACCCTCAGCCTACTGAGAGCAGATTTAGGTGCGTTTATGAAAAGACAGGGTATTGTTAGTAGCAAATGGTGCAAAAAGCCCATTAATTTTAGTAGAAGACTCTTCTAAGAACGTTGTATGATCAGCCTTGGAAAGGGCTATCGGTGAGAGGGCCAAGGCTGCCCTGACACAAGTAAATATAATCACTGTTTTCTTATTACAGTCCAGCTTGGCTAGGACTTAAGATAGGGGTTCAGACATGTTTTTAAAGCCATAAGAGGAGACAAACCAGTCTGAACAGATCCACAATCCAGGCCAAATAATGTTATTAAAGTAATAGTAATAAAAATCCACGCAAGGGTAAAAGTCAGGTGAAGCTTACCCACCGTTCTGCCTACGTATACAAAGCTACCTTGGTTTGGGGCAGGTGAGGAGAAGAATCAGAAGGTGTTCAGAGCCTTTCCATCATGGAGATGAATAATCAAGAAAAGCAAGTTGTCAAGGCTATTCAGGTTTACAGTTCAGCTGCTGAGGTGGTGAGAAGTTTTCCTGTCAGACATACATGGAGGAATTTAGCCTCCTCCCCTTGGTCCCAAGCAACACACAAGTCACAGGACAGGCATGCTTGCCGCCGCCACTCTGAATAGGCATAAACGGCAAGTCATTTGCATTTCCAGAAACAAAGTCCCACTGCACATAGCGTTTGCTGTGACTCCCTTGTTCTATCGTTTTCCACCACCCAACAACATTCAGCAAAATGAGTTAATAGTTATATGGTGTCTGGGGAAGGGGAAAAAATAAAAATAAAACAAAACAAAAGGACACAGATGGCAGAGATACAATATTACTGCAAAAGCAGGTGAATGCGGACCATCCTTGGCTTGCCAGGCTTTATGTGAAGCTTGCACTGCAAGTTAAAAAACAAAACAAAAAAGTTAGAAATAATAATAAATTAAAAGAAGGAAAATTAGGAGCGCCAGCACCAGCATTCGGTGATGGTGAATGCTCATGCAATGATTATGGAATCGACAGAAATTAAAACCAAAAATTTGAGTAAGCTATATACTACATGACAAGCAAAAGCAAAATTTTAATACTGAATTAAAGAACACATGGTTAGTTTCCATTTGCAGGTCATTCGGAATTCACGAGTGACTTCTTGAAACCATTACACGTTCTACTGGAAAGATTTGTGGTTTGAGTTTTCATTTTCTCAAATAACACAAAACCAGGATCTATTAGATTTGGGCATCACAGCAGTACTGAATAGGAGCTGAAAATTCCATTTCTGAGCTGCTAGAGTCAGAGAATAAATAAATATACAATAAATGTCTTTGAACAAATAATTTGGCGGTTGGAATATAGTGGATGGAGGACATGCTACTGATCTATTTGGGAGGGGAAAAAAAAAGGACAATCATTATATGGTTACAGCTATAGCAATGCCAGGAGCCTTCCCCCTCTTAGGTATAAAGCAACGCCAAGTTCAAGATCCACACGTCTAATTTTAGGCAAATCCAAAACATGCAACTTCATTCCTTAGCAAGAATCAAAATATGTTTTAAAAAAGAAAAAAAAATGAGTGGATGATTCTGTAAACTGTCATTATCAGATGCCAGGTATAGTTTTAAAATGAGATTTTAAAACTTTCTTTTTGGAATGGATGCATCTTTAAACCCCCAAACTGCCGGCTGGCGAAGTTTTCAGAAAAGATGAACACTGTCTGCTAAACAACTTACCCTCGGGCACTCCCACCACTGAGGTGTAGCCGCGAGCAAGGAAAGTGACTTGGTGGCAGGAGGTGGGGTCCAGTTAAAGGCAGTACCAGGGTTAGTTCTACCTTGTCTGTAATCTTAGGACATGTTATATGCTCTCATGCCACTACAGGTCAAGGAGAAAGTACAAAGCCTTACCTATGTTAAAGAGGGAGCGTGTCATTAGAATAGAAAAAAAAAAAAAAACAAAGAATTTCAAACTATTAGAAAAACTTAGTTAAGCTCTGAGGTGGAAGCATAGCAGGTGAATAAACACGCATCTCTTTTTAAATTTTCTCCCTTGAACAGTTCCCATGCTCCTCCTCCAGCTATACAAGGAGGAAACAGCCTCCCATGTATTTTCAAAGTACTGTTCTAGTTACCCTGGTCACTGTCTGTCTGTGGTCCTCTCTAACCAAAACTCTCCACTGGTAGTAAGAGAAGTGATGGGTTTTTTTTCCATTTTTCCACTTCTGGCCTCCAACTGGCAATTGCTTTCACTGTTCAAATGGGAAAGTGAGCTTAAGTGCCTAGAAGTTACCAAAAAGTCCGTGCTGTTGTCAAGCACAAAATCTGGTGACTCTTGTGCACCAAATTAAGTCTAACTCCATTAATAATAACTGAGAATGTATAAATAAGGCTAAAATAGAATTCACACACACTTCACATAAACTTGAAAAGCATTATACATCGCTAAGGCCCAAGGCTGGGAAGAAACTAACCTAAAATGTTCTAAAGGATAAGAAAAACCTCCTTACACGGAGAAGTCTGTTATTAGAGAGACTTGAAAATGGAGGCACGATGCTGATCAGCTCTTGGAATATTTATTGCTTAAAGGCACATCCAGTATAAATGAGATATCCTTGGAACATTGCTGGTCTTTTATAAACATGTTTAGTCCTAAAACGTGTACCTTTATGCACTTTGTGCTTCAGGGTAAGAAAACTTGACTTTGGGTTTCCTAAACCATGAGTCAGCAGCTTTTTTCTATTTCATTCATGCCTATAGATGTGTATACACACACGCGCACACACAAAACCTATTTTTATCCTGGGTTGGTTTGGATCAACAAGGGTATGATGCCAAATGGCTTTCGTTGTGTCTTCCCTAAAGGAATCACTAATCTCTGACTCTGCACGGGGATCGTCACCATTAGTGACCGACACTGCCCGCAACGTGTAGAGCTACTACAAAGCACGTTCTTCAACTGGATTATAATCTAGGCAGCTGTCACTCAGAATTAATCCAGCATGACTCAATTTTCAGCCCCTGGAGTCCTTCGATCACTTGGGTCTGTACCAACCCCATTTAACACCACAGCTCACCTACACCGACTACCTTCTATTGCTTAGAAAATCTGCTTGCTCCCCTGCTCCCTTCACACATTGCTTGCTGGCTCAGAGCTTGGAAAGTCAAGGTCTGCAGAGGAGAACTGCAAACTCTCTCTGCACGTCACTGGAGCAGTGCATGCTGGTTTCTACCACAGACAACATAACACTATTCCTTGCAGGGGCAGGTCTGCACATTGACGGAGATGAAGTGAACACCTCACTACTGTGCTCACCGTCCACTGATCAGACTTGATGACCATGCAGGCTCCCGCCTGTCTGCCGTATTACGTCTAAGAACGTAACTTTCTGCCTGCTCCGGTGCCACCATTTTTAGTGTTTACTTAGTTGCCAGCCTCTCCCCTGGCACCCTAGCATCTGAGGGTGGAGAGCAAGAATCCTGAAACATGCTCTGAGTTGTCTCCTCGCTGCCCTCAGAGGGTCACGTATTAAAGAGGGTAGCACCCATGGGCCACCACCTAGCCGCCACTAAGGTTTTCTTCTAAGATAACTTACTGACCTCTGTGCTTACTGTCAGACCAACAGTAATTGTCGTAAAATGGCACCCTGGAGTCTTTCAGGTGATTTGCCGTAAAGCGTCAAATTACAGGAGAATTTCAAGGCAGGCCCAAATCTCCCACTGGCTCCAGGCCACTGCTGTTGGAATGTCATAGGGAGTGACAACTCGAGCAGAGTCTGACCCCCTTGCACATTAAATCAAGGCTATATTAAAAAAAAATTTTCTTTGTGTGTGTGGATACAGGTGGATACAGGTATGTCTTGAGAGCTGGTGGAAGTGTCTCAATAGGATGGGCATTTTGATTTCATTTTCACAATAAAACAATTCATCATCTTGTTCAGAGGAACACTAGTGGCCACTGGCAGTTCTTCTGAATCTTTCATTTTGGGAACAAGACGGTCAATGACTGGCTTCTCAAGCCTTACAAGAGAGAATAGAAAAATAATTCTAACAATCACAATTTTAGGAGGCTCTTTCCTCAAGAGTCAGGAGGATTGTCTCCAGAGAGTAGTGAAGAGAAACACACTGTCTTCTCAAGAGTCCTAGTGTTGGTGCAGAAGATGCTACTGGAGATGACAGGGGGCTCCAGTCCTGATTGCTTGATCGTGTGGTCACGTTTTAGACATGAGTGTGTACCCTTTAGAAATACTTTAAAAACCTTTATCATCTCCCCTGCACTGTAGGGAAAATACTTGCTTTTATCTTTCTGGTAACAGACCAGTTTCCAGTCTGCAAATGGGAAAAGTAGAGACATGCAAGAGGAATAAACTGTTAGAGAGCCCCGCTGCGTGGGGGTGACACCCGCTTACTTTTTCTTATCCTTGTCTTTCTTGGTTTGCTGGGCCCCAGACTGTTGGGCCTGGGATTGGAGCAGCTGGGCGGCTGCCTTCTTCTTCTGGAAATTGTTCACCTCCTCCTCCAGCTCCTTCTTCTTGTCTTCCACCTTCTTCTTTTCTTCTTGGTGTGTCCGCTTGAGGAGGTCGAATTTCTCATGGAGCTGAAAAGGAGAGGAGGAGAGCAAGCTTGAGGGAGGGGCTGGGATGCTGGCTGGTCTAAGGCTGCTTGTGTCTGTTCAGAAACACACACACGGTGCTGCCTTCCCAGAGGGGAGCTGGATCTAGGGCGGAGCCAGGCAGAGGTGTGAAGAGCATCCTGTGGAGCCCTGTGCTCTACTGAGACTTGGATCCCTTAGGACTAAGAGAAATCTCCGTGCAGTTTTTCGGATAATATACATATTCATCGTAAGAAGCATAAAGAAGAAAATTAAAAATCATCCATGCTCCTAGTAAGAAACTCACCTAGTGGTAAGAGTAGTTCTTTTCAAAATAGATAATACATGTTTACTTGGAGACTTACACAATGACTACAGATAGACGTATACATACTATTCAAATAAAAAGAGCATGTAGAGAAATTTCTGAACCTTGACAAACTAAATTTAGAAAAATATCACAATGCAGAAACAAAAACGGGGGGAGAGGGAAGAAGGGCGGGTGGGGAGTTAGGAAGAGAAAGGGAAGGAGCAACGGAGGGAAACGTCCTTACTGAATGATTCTAGATTTTTTACCCAGCATTCACTTGATACTTAAAGCCAACAGCAAATAAGGCTCAACTTTCCTTTCTCTGCAGCAAAAATATGTTGAGTACTTAGCTATTTAAGTAAACTCTAGGTTTTTCATTATCTACCATCAAGGCAAACCTATGTCTTTCTCTCAGTGGGATAAGTGTTACTCAGAAATCCACGGGGCCCGATTCCAATTGATGTCCATGCAAAAAGACACTTATAAATTTTAATGTATCTCAGTTTATCTTTTAACAGGAGAAAATGAGTAGTATTCATTAAGCTATATCAGCTAAAGAATTGGGTCATTTTAAAATCTGAGGAGAATTGATTCCTTCATTCTGAACTCTGTGAAAACTCTTACTGTAATGAAAATATTACTTAAGATGAAAACAAATTACTACTCATCACCATGTGAAATAATTCATATGTCTGAAAATGTTCAGTTATTTATTTTCAATATACTATGCACACATTTAGCAGTATATTTAGGGTATTATGTATAAGTGAAGTGAAGTGAATACGCTCAGTCGTGTCCGACTCTTTGCGACCCCATGGACTGCAGCCCACCAGGCTCCTCCCTCCATGGGATTCTCCAGGCAAGAGTACTGGAGTGGGTTGCCATTTCCTTCTCCAGGGGATCTTCCCGACCCAGGCATCGAACCCGGGTCTCTTGCATTCCAGGCAGACGCTTTAACCTCTGAGCCACCAGGGAATAAGAAACAAATGCAAATAAAAAGGATACATTTACATGTAATTAAGTGATCTTAAAAGCTTCCACACTACATTAATCTAATGGCAACTAAATTAAGTTCTTGGTTTAATTTAAATAATAGGGGCATATATGTTTATATAATCAAATATATGTTTATCTGTACAGTTTTAGGCATATTTTGTGTCCTTAAACTATTTTAAGGTGGTAATGATTTAGTGTGTGTGCTTAATTAGAAAGAACTTCCATATCAAAAGTGACAGACCAAAAGCTCTAATTTGTGTTTTAAGAAACTTCTCAAAATAAAAGTAATATAATAAATAAATACTGCTTAAAAAATTTTTTTTAAAGAAATAAAAAAGAAATCCAGGAAGCAGTTACCCTGGCTTGGAACTACAGGGCTTTGGGATCAGGCCTAGAGATCTAAGATTTAGCTTTAGTCTTGGCTTTGCTACTAAGTTGGTATGTGACTACATAAACCCCTTAATCTTTAGGACACTCAGTGTTGCCATCTGTGGCATAGGAATGAGACTGGCCTTCCTACTCTTCGCAGCAGGTTGGTAGGCCACTCCTCTGATAGAATACACGTAGCAAGCGTTTATCTCCTCTGTGCCTCCCCTGGACGCAGGACAGATGGCTCACCTCTTTCTCCGCCTCCTTAAGTTCAGCTTCTTTCTCCTTCACTCTCATGACAAACATCTGTCTCATCTCTTCTTCTTTCTTCTGAAGTTCTCCCAGAAATTCATTCCTTTTTGCTTCATATGTCTCCTGAAGACTACTCAAAAGCCACAAACCAAGGACAGTTTTGTGAAGTTGCACGATAAGAAATTTCAGTTCAGACAATTTCTACCCAACTGCGTCCTCAAGATAGATAAGGCTGCCACTTACCAGGTTCAGGGACACATAAAATGGCACCACCTTTTTTTTAATTATGTGAGGATCAGAAAGACAAGCATATAGGAGCCAGAGATGTGGCAGCAAGCACAGTATAGCGCTAACGCTGATGTTTTGTTTAGTCGCTACTCTTGTGACCCCATGGACTGTGACCCCAGAGCATGCTAGGCTCCTCTCTCCATGGGATTTCCCAGGTAAGAATACTGGAGCAGGTTGCCATCTCCTTCTCCAGGGGATCTTCCCCACTCGGGAATCCAACCCGAGTCTCTTACACTGGAAGGTGGATTCTTTACCACTGAGCCACCAGGGAAGCCCCTGGCACTACTGGGATGTCTCTTACTGCCCAAGCTGTCTGCTGTGCACACTCACCCAGGGTCGGCCTGGGTGGGCCCGTGTGTCCCAGATCAGTACACTGAAGACATGATTCGAATTTTAGAAGGTTAGAGGGGCTGTGGGGAGAGACATGCATTGGCACTGGAGCCAGCAGAGCCATCAGGGCTGGTTTGGGGTTCCCAGCAGTTTCCTGACGGATCTGAGGAAGGGCATGGCCTCTCAGCTCAACGTTCTCTGTATGGATGTGGATACAATGCCTTCCAGGGATATGGTTATGGGAGGTGAGTGTGGGCAGGCCAAGGGAAGCATCTGACATAACATTAGTGCTGGATAAATGTCACCTCCCCCACTCAGCTCCCTCCAGCCCCCAGTTTAGAAAACAGACTCAGTGAGCCATTTAAAGAGACAATAGTATATCTAAAGATATCATAGAAAATGACTACTCTTCAAGTGATATTATGAGTTGTAAATAGAGCAGGGAGGAGTTTTACTTTTATTTTCAACCTCATCCACCTCCTGACTGTCTACAGAACTTAGGGCCCGATATTTTAAAACAAATGCTATGGACTCAGTTTCACCTCCAAATCAGAACAAATATATTTACAGAAAAAGCACCGTTGGTGACACAACTTAGAAAAACAGACACCCACTCACACAGAGAAACATTTGTGGGTAAATTATTATTTCTAGCTCTCCCTTGAACTATCCCTAGAACAAGAGTTGTTACAGTAACACAAGTCTGCAGAACTGTCCGCCTTTACCCAGGGACCAGTTTCATCCACAGA